>OX244264.1:1737500-2000000 GCA_945867215.1 Epinotia demarniana
TGAGATCAAACACGTCAATTATTTTAACCTGACCTTACCCAATCGCCAGCGTGTCGACGCCACCCCGCTTCGCGGGGTGTCTAATTCCGCTCTAAGGGACACAAGGCAACCCTAACCTAACCTACAAGTAATACCATTTATAAGAGTATTAGTTGTTTTTTACTTTGCCCCCCGAGCCCCCTTTGATATGGGCTCCGCGCCCCCTTTTCCTGGCTGCCCTAGCTTAATTTTCCTTATTATAATCCTTATACGAAAATATATATACGTTTGATGTGTATACGTTATGTTTGTTATACGAAAAGATATTATATGGTATGATCGTTATACGTTATGTATGTTATACTAAATGAAATTAGTCAATTTGAGTCTTATAGAAAAAAATGTTATATAATATGATTATTATGGCAACTGACCGTTATTCCTTATAAAAGTATTGGTATTGTTGTTATAGCTAACGTTCATTATATCTTGTGAACGTTATTAATATGAAATTATATTTTGTTGTTATATCTCGTGGGACGCACCCGTTTTAAAGGATAAAAGCCGGCTTTTTGAGGCAGTGAGAGGAAAAGTATTTATTTATTCAGCACATAGAGTAAAACATATACTCGTATGTATTGGTATATATTTGATGCAATGTAAAAATATATTACATACAAATACAAATACAAAATGTTTTATTTGTAAAACACAGGTATGTATGTACATACACACACCTATGTAGGTGTTATTGTAGTGTTGTGTATCACTATGTTTAGCCACAAGGCATACAAATAGCTACAATTAGCATGCAGCATGCAGTCTTCATAAATTGAATGTCAAAATTATTAAAACAAATTAAATTAAAATCAAAATGTCATTCTTATTACTTAAATCGTTATTTTACTTCATAATCATTTAAAAACTCTTGGGTGGAATAATATGCTTTCCTGACTAAAAAACGACACAAATCTTTTTTAAAAATATGGGGATCTTGCAGTTTCAGGATGGCTTCTGGCAACTTATTATAAATCCTAGGTGCCATTCCAAATATGCTTTTCGAAAGTAAAGCGGTTTTATATGGTCTATAGTTAATCTTGCCCTGCATCCGTATACTGTTAAACTTTGTAAATTGATTTATATTATGCCTTACATAAATGGCTGTTTCGTATATGTACAGAGACGGAAATGTCAGTATATTTAAGTTTATAAAATAGGGCTTGCATGAGTCACTTGGGCGTAAACTACATATGGCTCGAATACATTTCTTTTGACCTTTAAAAACTAAATCTTTGTCGGTAGAATTGTTTTGCAACTCATATATATCATCATCCTCCTAGCTTTATTCCCGGTAATGCCCCTATAGGAGCCTGGGGCCGCTTTGACACCTTATTACTTATACATACCTATATCGACGAAATAAAATAATAATTCGGTTAAATAAACCCATTTTTAGCAACTGACCCAGATTTTGATTAACGGTCAAAACAACCCAGTAAAGTCGAGCGCAGCTTCCACTCCGGGGAATACCCCGAAACAAGAGGCCCCCAAAGCGCAGAGGATACTTTAATTTCAGTAAAGTGCGTTTGTTGCCACCGGCACTTTAAGGCCCATTTTCATTTGTCGAACTTCAAAGGCCAAATAATATATGCCATACGATTAAATAAATAATGTCGAGAGGTGCTCGTGGGAGTTTTCCAAAACGCATGCCATAGGCCCCGCATTTGGGCAACCGTTTTCACGATTTACTGTCATTCTGCACAAATGGATAATCGTCAACACAAAATGACCATTTTGAAATTGGTACTTTAGTGCTTAATTAAATAAATAATAAATAATGTTTATTTCAAACCCAAGTGATCTATAAAAACTAAGTAACAATATGGCTTAAAGAACTATGTTAATAATATATAATAATATTAATAACAGATGTTAAGGTTTTCGCGGGAGTCCGCTGGATGCGGGTGGCGCAGGATCGGTCATTGTGGCACTTTGGGGGAGGCCTATGGCCAGCAGTGGACGTCTTTCGGCTGATATGATGATGATGATAAAATAACAAAACAATAAAAAAAACCCACATACTATTAAGACCCATTATAAAGAGAAAACTCCATACAAAAGGTCCGCCGGCGGGAGGGCTCCTAATACCGTCTTTCCTCTTTGTATGGCCAGAGAAATTCTCTGCGCGAGGTAACAGACTAATGAATAAATAAATTATTATCATATATGTAATGTAGTGTAAGGAGCAAGTAATAAATATTTTACCAACTAGGTACTTCAATATTTTATGAGCGGCCAGTCGAGACGATCGGCTAGCCCGCTTAGCATTTATTTAAAAAAGTGTCTGAAGTGTTTGATAAAGATACCTACCGGGCTTATAATTTCCTCAGTACTTTCTCGCACTGCCCTCATGCGAAAAAGCATGTTTTGTTCTGCCAGCAGAATTTACAATAATTTACCACTTGCTTTAAGAAGGACGCCTGTAGGTACATTTGATTAAATGAACCTCACTAAATTATGGATTTCTAAATGTTATTAATCTTTCACTGAGTATTTCTCTGACACAATTTTAATTCATTTTTGTAACGTTGACTATTATGTATTTTATTTTATTGATTTTAAGCAATTTGAATTTGAATGTTATTTTATTTATTTATATCTAAGTTTATAATTGACATTCTTATATTTTAATATATGTAACTTCAACAAAAAAATTGTATAGGTACGTAACGGCGAAACATAGCGCTCCCACATTGTTTGTACCATCCGATACTGTCACCTATGTTTAAAAATAAATTACTTTGACTTTGACTTGAGCATACTGTTTCTGCTGCCTCGCACCCGATTCAGCAGCGATGCTACACTCTTCCGCCTGATGGCAAACAAGTCGTTCGTCCGATTCGATTGAGCATATTTTCGGAGTGCACATAATTCCATATGGACGTATTTCTTTCGATCATGTATGTAAATTTAATTTCTGGGTCGGATTTACATTTTAAAACTATTCAGGCTGGACAACTTTCCATGTCGAGGATTTTCGAATTGACTTTATTCAGATTCAAACAAAATTTCGAGTTGACAGTTTTCCATTTGTCTGTATGACAGTAAATCGTTATCAGTATCACTGATCGGTAGCGAGTCGTTTCCTTACTACTACCGACCATCAGGCAGGCCGTATGCTTGTTTGTTACTGTTGTAGTATGAAAGAAGAAGTAGTCTGTTTTGTCTTTTGTCGCAGCTCTACGTTTCCACACGATGTTTTCCTGCACCGAAAAGCTAACGGTACATATTCCGTACATAATTTAAGAAAAAGCCATTGGTTCAAGCCGAGATTCAAACCCACGACCGCCGCTTGACTGCCCCATGCCTGAACCACTAGACTACCGTGGCTCCTTCCTCTCTCTAGCTGGCTGCGTGTAAGACAAAACGAACTGAAATCCAAGTACTCCGTATTGTGCAACGCAGGGAATATGCTGAACTTTCTTAAACCCTGTCTTTTGTTATGATCCAGTAAATGCTCCACGTTCCAAACCTAAAATATAAGATTAACGTAGCGAACTGTAACGTACAGACACGTTTCGTATGAGCCAGCGGTGCATAACGCGTTCGTGACCGACTGTACTTGTTCAGCTAAGCAATTCAAAAATTGTTGCGCTTGTTCACCACTGTACCCTGTATATTCTGACACCCAACTCCGAGTTGTGACTTAAGACTTACTACTTCTTGAATTGGCAGCGCAACCGGTACCTATGCGGTATCTTGTCTTTTACAAAGAGCTCACTAAAGTCGCCTAGATTTCTTGTATATGGTATCCCCTATAATGATATTTATTATTATTATTATTTGGGGAATATTCCCGGTAACAAGGGAATTTCCCGGCACATTACTAATCACTATATGGTGACCACGACGACTCTGACAAGAGAGAAACGACTGATAAGATGAAGAAATGTTATGCGAACAGTGATTAGTAATGTGCCGGGAAATTCCCTTGTTCCCGGGAAATTTCCCCAAATAATAATAATAATAATAAATATCTTTATAGGGGATACAAATAGGGAACATTGAAACACAAATTAGGAAAATAAAATTAAAGTTGTTATAAAAGTAGGTAATTAAAATTAATAGTGCCCGGCAAATAAAGTGCCATTCGCCAAAAACTGCATTTTTTGTAGAAATTCTGACTTTTTTTCTCAATTTACCATTTCATATGTGAATATTTTGTATTCGTACATATTTTATTGTGTTTTTTTTTAACTTGTGATATTTTGTATCGTTTTTGTTACTTGCAAAAGTACTTTCGTATTTTTTTTTTCTGCTGGGCGAATATTCCCAATAACTATGGGAATATTCCCATTGGGTTTTACTTTTGCGGATAAATTACACTGGTTAATGTTAAAGGTTAGTGTTGCCAAAGTTATCATGGAATCCCTGATAGCAAGATATTATAATCATACACAAATTCAATATTCCCGTATGCTCCCTTGTACCTGGGAAATATTCCTGGGAACGGCACATCGCTAGTATTGATACATCCGTCATTCTCGCACTTGCGCACTCGACAGAACGTGACGGATGCCTATCGTCTTGTTTCACCCGCTGGAAGCACTCGTTTTAATGTAAGCACGCGGTTCAGGACCTGTAGGTAGGTACTGACTTGACTGACAGCTGACAGCTTATTCGTGCCACACATTTTTGCCTTCACTGACAAATTAGGATATTCTCTGATGCGTTTTGATACAAAAGGAGCTGTCACGTCATAGGACATAAGTTAATGTGAATCTTACCACACTAAATTATTGACATCATTCTGTCGCGTCAGACTCGATGCGTCAGATAGGTATGAATGTGACTTTACACTGGTTCGTCCGCGTTAAAGTGAAGCATTGTGAATAACCAATCGTTACCACTTTATGGAGAAATGACGTTTATGAAAACGGAATAAGTGTTGAAATGGCGTGGCTCTTTTTTGTGAAAAAGCAGTCTTACGAGTAGCTTGACAGATATTAGAGCATTCGCGCTGTCAGAGCACGTTAAGGTCATTTATTAGAAGTCTTACATGGAAATGCATTTTCTGTAGTACCTACTTTCATGGGACGACTAATATTGGCGACGACAGCATTTTCAACATTAAATTGAAAGCGGTATTTGAGCGGCTACCGGAGCCTTAGACGCTTCGAATTTATGCTTTTGTTTTTTGTATAATTTACTTTAAAAACAAAGTTTTAACCGACTTCAATTAAGTACTCCGCCAAGCCACGAGAACATTTCCAATATTTTTTTTACAATTTACCACTTGAACTGATTTCCGATAGCAAATGCGTTGATTACTATAGAAGAAAACCGAATCGCTGTATGTGGGCCGATAATATTTGAAGACTTCCATCGATTCCCCAAGATCATCACCAATGGCACTTCATTAGTTCCTATTTCAACGGAATCTTATCAGAACCTGTGACGTACTTTTGCACTTTTAAGTACATAATTAAGGAATTCGATAAGTCATCTGTGGTCTTCATCATCAATTCCTCGCCACCAAATTTATGATTCCGGATGTAAATACACGAGTTATAACAGAAAATACCAAAATCACTACACGCGTGCCTAATGAAATTGAGGAGTTCCCTCATTTCCTCATGGATCCCATCATTTAACTGAATTTTGAAAAAAATGGGACCCACTTGGAAGTATATACATACGAACAAAAAAAACATTATGAATCACTGACGGAGTTCTGAGGTAACAAACATCGAAAAAAAAAAAAACAAACGAATTGAGAACCTCCTTCTTTTTTTTTTTAAGTCGGTTAAAAATGTACAAGATTTAATTCTCAGCCTTTGCCTCGCCTTCGTTCGAGCTTCGGCTGACCAAGTAGTATCCTCGCTTTGCATGCAAATAAAGCCTTTATTGGGGCCTATCCAGACTGCGTTTTTTTCCCACGCCGTCGACGCACGCTCCCCTATATGCTAGGCAAAAAAATGCAGTCTGCATAGGCCCCTATATGGCGTGCACTCGTTATTTATATGTTTTACGTTGTGTGTCGGTATAAATCCCAGTAAAGGCAAATATTTGTGTGATCATCATCATCATCATACTCGTATCAGCCGAAAGACGTCCACTGCTGGACATAGGCATCCCCCAAAGAGTGCCACAGTTACCGGTCTGCGCCACCCGCATCCAGAGACCTTTACCAGGTCATCAGTCCACCTGGGGGAGGGGGCTACCCACGCCGCGCCTTCCGGTACGTGGTCGCCACTCGAGAACCTAGTTGTGTGATGAGTGATGAGCATGATTAAAAAAACAAACAAAATGTCTCGGGTATTGTTTGATGAATTCGTATTTTTAAAATATAGTGTTGTTAATCTATAGTAGTCACAATACAAGTCTCATTAAGCTTATTACGGCTAGTTCTATATACGTAAGATTGCCCCCATTTAGTCATTTATCCATTTTCGTTTTTTTCTAATTCCTTAAAATTCTGAATCATCTATCCGTAGTTAATTACGACACTAAGAAGTTATGCAACATGTTACTTACCACAAATTAAGTTTACACTTAGCTGGTTTTTGCCCTCGGGCACTAAGCTACAAACCGCAAGCGAGTTAGTCTTGCTAGTTTTTTTGTTTCAGCAACCACCCAGAATACTAATAAGACGCTGTAGTGTTCACTTAGATGCTCACTTGTTTTCCCTCCGCTCATTCACCTCTCATTAAAACCTTCTCTTTTCGCGTCCAGTAATTAAATTCCTACCACCCCCTCATAAAGTAAACATCCCTCTCCGACTTACTACATTAACGTAAGTCAGAGCAAGACGCCAAGAGGCTGTCATATTTGACGTGCGCTGAATTATTTATTACCCCCAAACGGGAAATATTGTGACGAATATTACTTGAAATAGCGAACTATTTCATATTTAATGTTTGATTTATGTTGTGATTATGGAGGCTTCAAGTATTCATGGGGTGCTGTGGAGCAAGTTAGACATGAATATTATTAATATAAATCGAATTTAACTTTATTGAGCGATAAAATTGTGATATTAACAGCGTGACTATTGCGCGGTGTTCTTTATAAGAAACAAAACACGCGAGCGCCAACGAATAACGAGAAAAGTTATGGATATTTTTTGTTATCGGATTAGCGCGCAGTAGTAGAATACTAACTATTTGCTAGGACATAACAGAGGCCTACATAAGGTACTTACCTTACCACTTGGTAAGATCCTCTTTCGGAGTTAATTTACCATCAGATCTCCCGTAGAACCGTTTTAATTGCGGTTTTTTTATTTCAATCAAAAGTCTTGTCGGACGAGGTTTTTTTTAGCTATGTTTTTGTATCTGAGATGTTTTATATATTAATCTACATAGAAACAGAAATACAAATGTTTACTTGCAAGAATACGTAAAGCAGCATGCAAATGTTTAAAAAACTACATACCTACATTTTGAGTCTACTTACACAATATTTATTTGTCTTAATTTTAATTCTAAATATTTTATTCCTTTACGGAGGAAAAAACACTTTCTGAACTTGAGTTAATGTACTGTGGCTCCTTGACGGGACAGAGGGCTTTCACAGTCAATCAATAAATCAATCAATCAATTATATATTCTGCAAATAGGCCACAAGGGCACTTTTACATGACAAATGGTAATATACAATAAAAAATAATAATCTTACAATAAAATAATAATAATCTTATACACTAATAATTCAGTGCTTCGCCATCGCGTTCAGCCCCCCTATTCTGTAACTTGTTTTAATCTCACCTCAACGCTCACCCACAAATGTATCTTGACACCGCGATGCGTAGTAACTAATCGTAGGTAGAGGTCTAGTTTCGTGACGGGTGACCGGCGGGGTGAGCCGCATTAGCGCGTAGCGAATAACAGTCCTGTCGTGGGCTGCACGTTTCGCCACGGAGCACGTCAGGCCGATTGCTCTCAGATCCGCAGCCACTGAACGCCTCCAGATGCTCGGCCGGCCACGTTTCCTCTTCCTATGTGGTGTCCATTCCAGGGCTTGCCTTGGGATGTATGCTCTTCCTAAAGTGGGACCGTTTCCCATCCACATACACAAACCCTTAACACCGAAATAAATAAGTAGGTAAAGTACCAGTTTGTGCGTAAATATACAAAACATGACACGACAGATACGACATGAAATTAAATGGGGAACGGCATTTTGTGCTGCCAGCCGTCACTCGCATCAGTACAGATTATAAAGACTTTCAAAATCCGGGAACACAGAAAAACTCCGAACACCATCATTATTCCGAAATTTCGACGCAGATGATTTTGTGGAATATGTCAAATTCGCAGCGTAAAAGTATTATTATATTCTGAATAAAAATATTTAAGTAGCTCAACATGGTTTTCGGAATTATGAAATGCGGAAAAAAATGTATTATTTCTGACAAATGGGTCATACACACTGTTTAAAACAAAATTCGTCTTTCCTGTGTTCATTAAATAAATCTTATGGCATAATATTCGTTCGTTTATACGACGTGAGCAAAATATTATTAAAAGTACTTATATAGGATGAAATATCTTTTTTAGAAGATACAGTGTGTGGCCGGGAATAGGAGCAAATAAAATAAACGGTAGATTATCGAGCTTGTGAGCAATTATACAATACAATACGATACAAATATTCTTTATTGCTCACCAGACATAGTAGACGATAGAGAATTATTTCCAGGTTTTAATTTGTTTTATATAATATTTGTTTTAAAGTTTATTTTCTTTAAAGTATGTTTATGTGTATTTTTTTCTCTTCTTGGGTGAATCAAGAAGTGGTTTTATTTTAAAACGACTAAAAAAATTAAATTGAAAAAACTCTAAAATATCTTTAAAGATGCAAAAGCTATTTATGACTCATTAGATATATTACTCGAACTTTAGATCAAAATTTCTCAGAATAAATAATAAATAAATTGGACACAAGCGGTTACTGCAGATGCTTTAAGGAGGCGTCCTTTTAAATATTTGCTCCTGTTACAGGCCACACACTGTTTAAGCGATATTATATATAAAATAAGAATGAACCAATTCGGAAAAGCAATGTAAAATTTACAAATTTCTTTGTTATAATAAGCTTATTCATATTTATGAGAAATAACGAGGTACAAGACTAAAGCATCATTCTCCTATCGTTATTTCCGGTTCTGCCCTAAAGGAGCCCGGGGTCCGCTTTGACACCTTATCCCAAGATTAGGCAAGACTATATTATACCCAAATATAATGTCGCTTCTATTTACGCAAATACTTCAGATCTTTATGTTAATTTCTTTCTACTTAAGTTTCCTACTAATTAGTAGAAGCCCGTCGTTTATATATAACAATGGTTACCTATTTATAAATAATCTTCAAACGGAACATTATTATATCAGTTAATTAATTTGATGCCGTAATTATCATTGCAATAATTATCCACGCTATCCACGTTAATCACCTGACCCCGGTCACCCAGGAGAATTATTATTTTATATTCAACTAGGAAAAAGTGATAATGTTCGCTTATGGCGCTTCGCCGGACGCTACCGCGTCACGATCGCGCACTGTAGGGTCGCAGTTCACTTTACAACCTTACCGTTTTTTTTCCTGGGGGACTATATCTTGCGATGCTGCTAAATTACCACGCTAGCACACGGTTATCACAAAGACGGCGCGAGTTGTGTCACGGCGATATAGACTATGTTTTTGTACATGGTGTATTAGTCTATCTCGTTCTTCCTACTTTCCACTCAATTGCTCAAAGGTTAGCTGGAAGAGATTCCTTATAGAGATAAGTTCGCCTTTGTACCTTAATCCTCCTTAATGTTTTTGTTTTAACCCGTTTTGTTTTGTGTACAATAAAGTGCTTACATACATACATACATTACTATCTGTCTGTTTCTAATTAGAACACTAGGAATGAGACGGATAGTCTGTCTGACCGCGAAATAGCTCGCGTGATAATCGTGCAGGCCTGCCTGTCTTGATACAATAATTAACTTTGTGCAAAGCATTAATAATACGACCGGTTAGCCTAGTGGGTAGTGACGCTGCCTACGAAGTTGAAGGTCCTGGGTTCGAATCCCGGTAAGGGCAAATATTTGTGTGATGGCCATGAATATTTGTTTCGGAGTCTTGGATGTTTTCTATGTATTTATATCTATTAAATATATTGTCACGTAGTACCCATAACAGACGCCTTTTTGCGCTTACAGCTAATTCGATTTGTGTAAGAAACAACTATTGCCTTAGTTTATAATTGATACATAGAATAAGGGCGCTAGTGAGCACCTGTTAAAAGCTAGCTCCGTGTTGATATGCATTATAAATTATTTTAAAGTCAATATTTGTTTTTAAGCAGTAACGCTGCTAAAGAAAATTATAAATTTTTAAATGAAAGGAAAAATTGAAATTTTCTTTATATAATTTTAATAATTTTCTTTAGCAGCGTTACTGCTTAAAAACAAATATTAATTTAGTATGGGGTGGCGCATCGTTACTGACGATTTCTCAACATAATTTGAGACGTTGGTGCCGTAAAGAAGCCTAAGTCTTCTGGTAGATGTCGCTACATACGCCTCCCTAAGGCGTTATATGAAGGAACTGATTGAAGGATTTGGTGCCCGAACCGGATTGTTCCGATAGCTCAGTTGGTAGTAGCGACGGGCCATGAATGCCTGTGGTCGCCGGTTCGAATCCGGCTCGGAGCATTAAATTTTTCAATTTTTCCTTTCATTTAAAAATTTATATTTTAAAGTCATAAAGTATAAATAAAAACGGTGAAACGCTTAGAATTCGTGACAACTAAGCTATAGACAGTGAATGCAGAGTGTGAAAAAGACATAAAGAGACCTAATTTTTAAAAACAAAATGTGAACGGTTGTAAGTGTCAGTTCGAAACATAAACACTATTAATAATTTCCTGTTTTACGGAAGTTAGAGGATGCCAAAGTGTTAACTTGATAAACAATTATTAGCTCGTTACATAAATAAGTGAATTTAGTGAATAAAAACAAATATATCCGTATATATGAACAACGAAAACAACGGCCTTAATTATTAAATTTGCAAGAGTTAAGGTTGTTATACGCGAGGGAACGTTGCCATTTTCAGACAATAGTGGTAGTTGGTGTGTGAACAAGTGCTATTTGGCAGAATAATACTAAAAACTGTATAAAATATTGTTCAAAAGTCTACATAACCTCCAAATTGCTTTATTGTTATCAGCGCCATCTAGAGGCAAGTAGATAAACGAGCAAAACATTCTTCGCTAAAGAAAAAGCTCAATATCAGCAACACCGTCGCCGCTACCTGTCACAAGAGGGCGCTAAACACAAAAAACTGCAAACATGGATTTAAAAATTGAGCAAATCATGTTGTCTCTTCAGCACATTCAGAAAGAATTAGAGAACCAAAGGAATACTATAGAAAAAAGCGGTGATAATGTAACAGAAAGGATACAAAAGTCGCTCGACGAAAAGTTTTGCCTACTGGAAGAAAAATACGACAGCCTAAAGGAGCGTGTAGAAAACAATGAAAAAAGGCTATATTTCCTAGAAAAAAATGCGCGCCAACGAAATTTAGTCTTCTTCGGTATGGCAGAATCTGAAAAATCCTACTTCGATCTGGAAAACCTCATCCTGAACTTTATCAATAAATATTTTGCAATTGAGATTGATTATAGGGTTACCTACTCTCTAAAGAGAGTAGGTAAAAAAGCACAAAACCCGCGCCCTATCGCCGTGTCATTCACAACTCTCCGAAAAAAAATTGAAATCATGAAACAAAAGAAAAAAATAGACGAAACAGGTATTTACATCCAGGAAGACTATCCCATCCAAATATTAAAAATCAGGAAAGAACTTCAAGTACAAGCTAAACTAGAGCGAGAGAAAGGAAACAAAGTAATCATCAAGTACGTCAAACTAATAGTAGTGAATAATGAGTCTACAGCCACGTCCAACAATAAGAAAAAAAGAAACCTTTCACTGTCCCCTCAGAATGAGCCAGGCCAATATAACGAATCCTCCACACAAATACAATTAAACAAGAAGAATAAAACTTCAAAGGAACAAAGCAATTCGACCGGTACTACGAGCACAAATATACCCTGTATGAATAAGAACAAACATTCATTGATGAGCTTAGTTACTACTACAAGCAGAAACGATATCAACCTGAGCCCGAACACTAGTCAAAATAAATAGCAGCTAGCGCCTCCTCCTCAAAATTATATTACACCAGAAATATGTCATACTAATATAAATCTTCCAACCCGGCCGGTCACCGTGGAAGATCAAGACCAAAACCCTCCAAAGAAAGGAAATAAAAACAACTCAGAAATTGTAGTAAATACTCCAAACCAAGCAGTACCCGACTCAAGGTCAGAAAAAAAATATGACAGACTCTACATACTTACCTATAATGTCAGGTCACTGTCATCATACGAACGCCTCATCGAGCTTAATGAAGCGCTAAGAAAAGTAAAATATGATATAATAGGCTTATCCGAAGTAAGACGCATGGGAAACTCTATCGAAGAGTATGACGACTTTATATTTTGTTATTCGGGAAATACACCTGGAAAATATGGAGTAGGATTCCTAATAAACAAGCGCCATAAAAATAGTATTTAAAGCTTCACTGGCACCACCGAAAGAGTCGCAATTTTAAACTTAACCATAAAAGGAAACCCACTTTCAATCATACAAGTATATGCACCCACAGAAGCAGCGAGAGAAGAAGACATTGACAACTTCTACGCCAACCTATACAAAGCTGTTGGTTTAGCACACAAAAGCTTTATAATAATGGGCGACTTAAATGCCAAAATAGGACAACCTAGAAAGGACGAATACTTGATTATGAAATTGAATGGATATTGTGAAAGAAACCAACGAGGGCAAAGACTCATTGACTTCGCCCTCGAGAACAAACTAGCAATTTTAAACACCTTTTATAAGAAAAAAACGAACAGAAAGTGGACCTGGAGATCACCGTGCGGAAAATTCAAAAATGAAATTGACTACATCCTCTCTAACCACCCAGACTGTTTACAAAACATAGAAATACTAAACCTTAATTTTCCTTCAGACCACAGACCGGTAAGAGCGACAATAACTTTGAAAAAACAACAGAAGTCTAGATCTGGATACACTTGCTCCCAAAACTCTACATTAAAGCACGAAGAAGAAAAAACGAAATACATACAGCTAATCTCGTCCCACTTACCGGAACTGCTAACTGGACAAGAAAATTCCTCGGTTCAAAAACACTACGACAAAATATTAGAGACTGTCACTTCTAGCCTCCAGGGTGCAAGATTAACAAATAAAGATACAAACAGACCCCATTTTATCTGATCGCACGCTATCACTCATGAAACGAAGACAAGGAATACAACACATTCAAAACAAAACTAGATCAACTAAAAACGAACTATCAGCGCTATATAAGCTAACAAATAAATATATAAAACAGGATTACGCTAATTATAGAGCTAAAACGATAGAGAACCATCTAACAAACACCGGAAGCTCAAAAAAGGCTTTTAAGGAATTACGTACTAATAAATCATGGATTGATGGGCTTAAATTAGCAGGCAAAACACACAACAATCGCGATGACATAGTGAATATAGCTACAGAGTACTACAAATCTCTCTACAGCGCTCAATTAAACGAAAATGTAACCTGTTATAACAACACACCTTGCACAAACGGAAGCACGAAGAGAGGTAACATAACATTAATATCCGAACAAGAAGTTTTAAACGCTATAAAAAGACTAAAGCTAGAGAAAAGCCCTGGCTCAGACACCATCACAAACGAGGCCATAAAAACAGCCCAAACTCTACTAACTACACCATTAACACGCATATTCAATTGCATATTGGAAACGGCCGAGACGCCATCACAATGGTCTGAATCAAATATTATCCTCATATACAAGAAAGGAGATCCGAACGATATCGCAAATAACAGACCGATAAGCTTACTCCCATGCCTCTATAAACTATTTTCATCCATCTTAAACCAAAGAATAAGTATCACTCTAGAAACCAAACAACCAATAGAGCAGGCGGGCTTTCGTAAAGGCTACTCTACGATCGACCATATACATACATTGGAACTGATAATAGAAAAATATCAAGAACAACAGAAGGCTCTTTACGTAGCCTATATAGACTACAAAAAAGCTTTTGACACCGTATCCCACTCAAGTATTTGGCAATCATTAAAAGACCAAGGAGTCGAAGAAGAATATATACGAGTTATTCGAAGTATCTACAATAAAAATATCGGAAAAATAAAACTAGAAAAAATTGGTCCCCCTTTTACTATTCAAAGGGGAGTGAGACAAGGAGATCCACTGTCTCCTAAATTGTTTATCGCAATTCTGGAATCGACTTTAAGTATATTGAACTGGAAAAATCTTGGTTTGTACATTAATGGCAATTATCTAAGCCATTTACGCTTCGCAGACGATTTAGTTATCCTATCAGAGTCTAGCCAGCAGCTTCAATTCATGATCGAATCATTAAACGCAGTAAGCAAGCAGGTAGGCTTAGAAATGAATCTCACGAAGACAATGCTAATGACAAACATCGAAAAAAGGAGAATATTGGTCGACAACGAAGTTATAGTATATACAGAGTATTATACCTATCTCGGCAAACAAATAAGCTTTAACAGACAAGCGAACTACTTAGAAATAGAACGACGAACACAACACACTTGGAACAAATATTGGAGCCTAAAAGAAATATTCAAGAGCAATTTCCCAATAAAAATCAAAACAAGAGTGATGTCATCATGCCTATTACCTTGCCTAACATATGCCGGTCAAACATGGAAGTTCACAACCAGCATAAAAAATAAAATAACTTCATGCCAAAGGGGAATAGAGCGCAGTATGCTCAATCTGAAAAAAATACAAAAAATAAGACATACAAAGATACGTAGCGTCACAAAAGCTACTGATGCTCTAACTTTCGCCCGAAAACAAAAGTGGAAATGGGCAGGACACGTAGCGCGTCTTCAGGACGAGCGATGGACCAACAAAATTACATCGTGGAAGGGACCAAAAGGAAAACGGCGCAAGGGAAGACCCTTCACAAGATGGGAAGACGACATCGTGAGAACTGCTGGTTCCTCCTGGATGCGAATAGCACAAGACAGGGAAAAGTGGAATCTTTTGGAGGAGGCCTATACCCGCTTAGGGGTTCATTCAGAATAAATATAGTTCTTAGATAACAATAAAAAAGAAAAAAAATAATAATAACATTAATATAAGAAACAAAACTAACAAGCAAGAAAACAAATATATCATATACTTACTTAGAGATTTCTTTCTTATACATAATAGACACTAATTTAATAGATTTTTAAACTTTTTTTAAACTCGTTTATTTGTAATGAAATAAAGGCTTTTTTATTTTTATTTTATTTATTTATTTTTACAGTGAATAGATTATAAACTAATATTTATTTATTTGGATGTGTGAATATAGTACGTATTTCAAACTATAAATGACGCGCAAAAGTTACATTTGCTAAGAGAAGCATTGAAATATTCTATAAGATTCTGACATTTTAACCATTTGCCATCATACAATGCAACACAAATACGACGATATATTTGACTGCCACTTTAGTCCTTGGTAGACACTAGCAACCAAACAGCACGAATATTTATACCCGAGTCTTGCATATTTTACATGCATTCAAAAAACATAAAACGTGTGAACAGTCATCACGGTTAGGGAATTTATTTGCGTGATAACTAGGATATTTATTCCCGACTCTCGGATATAATGCATTCAAAAAACGAAAAACGTGTAACAACAGTCAATTGTTTCACTTAGATATCCATCCATATTTCCCCTGCGTTATTGAACTTCCAACCCAGCTCAGTCATAAAGCTGTCGGAAAACTACTGTTGAATGAATTTTCAGGCCACGGCGTTGATTTATGTCCCCGCCTTCGGCTTTGCTATTCCAAAGCGGTCTCGACTCACTTGTTTACTAACCCATGTATCTTGACCCGAGATTTTATTTAACGCTTGTATACGATAACATGCAAAATATCGTTTAGGTTAAAGCGCCTATCAGATGATAAGCAGACATCGTAGCCTTTAAACGCTTGAGATTCCAGTAGAATCACAAGCACGAGACCGGATCGCCATGTAAGCATGGGTGAACGTTTAATTAAATACGATTGAAGATTACATGTTTACTGTTCAAACACTTACTTGTTAAGTATAGCATGATAAATGACTTAATATCTTGAAATACACACCACACACCCCTTTATAGTTTTGTTGTGTGAGAGAGAAATTAAGGTTTGCTTGGGATTGATGCTATGATTTGGAGAGGATCGGGCAGTCAAGAGAGCGTACCTAGGCGCCCAGGAGTAAATAAAAAGACCGTCAATAATGAAGATTCGATTTATTCTCGCTGGTAATCATACATTGATTATTCTTATAAATAATGCACATCGAGGGATTTTAGGTCAGACTTGTACTGGGTTGCAGGCGAACTGTCGCTAAGCATTATGAATAGCAGTTCGTTTGGCTGCGATCCAGGGGCATTGTTTTATGCAAACTTAAGATTAAGAAAGAAACAATAACGCTCTGATTGCAAGTTTGCTGAAACATCTGGATACTGAATGTCTGTTAATGGAGTTGAGCAATGAAAACATTTGCATTTATTAAGAGGAGTTTCAATGTGCTTGACTAAATTTATTACTACGTACTAGTAGCACCCTGGCAGGCTCGCCATGTAAGAATGGCAGCCTCCTTGAATATAATCATGTTTTATTATTCGTCTAATTAAGCTAACTTCACGATTACATATAGGATTTAAGGTGCTAAATACATGCAAAACCACACTATACTACTAGTATACACTATACACACTACACTATACTACTACTAGTATTGTAGCCCAGTTAGTGGTCTTGCCATCTTAGGTTCTAATGTTTATCATCCTAGCATGGACTAATGCTGGTATAGTCAACAGCAAAAGTAGATGATCATTTTAGTACCTTGTCACTTTCACTACTTAGACGCGTTCCAAGTGTCGCAGTATTGTTACGTTTAGTGCGACAAAGTACTAAAATGATCATCTAATTTTGCTGTTGACTGTACCAGTAAATATAGTCGTGAGTCTTTGTGGTTTTCTAAATGTTCATATAAGTATATTTATAGGTATGAAATAAAAACATATGTCGTCACCTAGCAGCAATAGTACAAACTTAGCTATACACATCGGGGCGAATCTGAATACCCATGACAGCTCTCATCTTAGTGCAATTTTACATATTAAGGTTATAAATTGTACGGATATGACAGCTGTCATAGGGACCTAGATTCGCCGCGATACGTATATAAGGGATGAATTCTATTGTTCGATTACACCCTAAATAAATAATGAATGTCAAAATTATTGTAATAGTAAGAAGATGTGTCAATGACAAACATCGAATATTCTCAGTCGTTTTCCAACGGGTGTTATTAAATGCTTGCTGCTGCTTATTTGTCTCTAATCGCTGTGGATAAGTTTGTCAGAAAGTGACGGATATCCACAGCGATAAGTAAAATAAATGGCAGCCATGTTAAGTCCGCAGGCAGGCAATAACCGTTCAATGACTGCTAAGCTCTTGGATATGGCCGAGAAGGGAATTATACCGCATCAGGCTCATTTCAAGCTAGCGCTTTTAAGCCAGATTCGTAATCTGACGTGGCGTGACGTGACAGAACGATATCGATTTCATGATTTTGTATGGTTTTGGGAATTTGGGCAAAACTTTATAACAGTACAGTCACAACCATTAAGTACACGTGGCGCTTAATGAGATTGATCGGCGACTGCGAGCTTACCGGTGCTAAGCTCGGAGGTAGCAAGACTAAGCTCGTTAATAACGGCAGCTTTCGAACCAAAGCTTAAGCAGCTTTGTAGCAAGCAACAGTTTGGTTTTGAATCAACCTGGTCTTACTAATGAAGATTTTAATTGAGAATACCGCCGCAGACTGCATAATGCATTGTATCATTTTAAAGACACACATTATTAAACGCGTTTTAATACGACTCAAAGATAAAAAAAGTTTCTCGTAATATTAAGGCAGCACTGACATAACTTTTTCAATGGTAATTGCTGTTCGAATTGAAGAGTTACAGAACTTGGCAAAAAGTTCAGAATGGGCTCACGCACGCCCGTCAGATGCTAAAATTAAAACATTCCATAGCGACCGAAACAGAAACAAGTTCCGAACAAAGTCGTCACTGAGATAATCCCTAAGTAATGATGCATATCGGCAAAGACATAACTACTGGCACTGAGAGCTGAAGAAGAGATCTCAATCCTGCTTTTGTTTTAATTTTGTCAAACTGAATCAGCAAAAAACTTCTAAGATAAATGTTAAACCTGCTCAAAAAAAATTACGAGAATGCGACCTGCAGAGAGAACAGCCGGTCAGCTACACATCTGGTCATCCGGACATACGCAAGAATTTTGGCAGAAGAACCTCGTTCGCTACGCTTGCTCGTTCAAATATCAAGATTAAGATGTCACAACGACACTCTGTATGTCGCCTTTATTAGGGGCAATGTTGAACACTGGGACATTTGATTCAAGGAAGCATATATATTACCTACACAGAAACATTATTTTTGGGATATTTAACTTATCAAAGTCAATACGACCACAACTTTAGCCTAGTGAGGACCACTTTAGCCTAGTTGGTAGTGACCCTGCCCACGAAGCAAGATGTCCTGGGTTCGAATCCCGCTAAGGTCATTTATTTGTGTGATGAACACGAATAATTGTTCCTGAGTCGTCTAGTACCCGTAGAACAAGCTTTTGCTTAGTTTAGGACTAGCTCGATTTGTGTAAGATTGTACCTTAATATACTCGTAACCCATACTAATATTATAAATGCGAAAGTGTGTCTGTCTGTCTGTCTGTTACCTTTTCACGCCTAAACCGCTGAACTGATTTAGGTGAAATTTGGTATAAAGATAGTCTGAGTCCCGGGGATGGATATAGGATAGCTTTTATCCCCGAAATCATACCCTAAGGAGGTGAAAGTTTGTATGGAGCTGCGATGTAAACGAGCTCCACGCAGACGGAGTCGCGGGCAGAAGCTAGTATAAACAAAATAGACACATACAGAACACTCAAAGCGTCATTGTCCCCTTGTTCGCATTCAATGAAGCACACATCTCGAGTCGTCACAACTGCTCCCTCTGAGCTGTTCTGTGGATCGTTTATCCACCGTGTTTGCTAGCGCAGGTCAACATTTACTCTGCAGTCGGATCGAACGGTAAAAAGGCATTGTGAGCTAGCTAGGGTACGCTGTGGCAATATTCAGTTGTTTTTGCAGTTAATTGGTGTTTGGGGACGATTTATATTGAGGATCGTTACATTATATCTCCTTTGAATGGCATTAATGCTTCATAGCATTAGGTCCGCGTTTTGTATAATATATTCTTTTGTGCAATAAAGATTTAATAAATAAATAATTCCGACGTGGTTTTAAAATTGCTTTGCTCAAACATAGTGTAGTACCATGCTATAGTGTTGATTTCAGTTGTTCATTTGTTTCATTTGATACAATAGAATAGAAGATGGAAAGAAAAGTGCATTATGGATTTTTTTTGGTCCGACTACGGCAGAGAAAAGAAGGGATATGATTTTAGCAGTCAATGTTTGTATTTACGTGTGTTTCACCGTCGCGTTTAATATACTGAACCGATTTTGGTGAGTGAGATGAAGTTATGTTACGGGTCACATAGGTTAGGTACCTTTTGTATGAAAACAAACAGTATTTTATTCTGTTAGACTTCGAAGTCAGTATACAGTTTTTCTGAAGTTGTATGGTTGTTAAAATTTTAGGTTTTTCAGTCATGTCTGTGGGGAAACGTGGTAGAGTTCTGTCAGATCTCTAAGAAAACAGTACAGTGCGATTCATCAGGATTTGTTCCGGGTTTTGAATCAAAAATTAAGAAGTCCTTGAGTGCAAAATCTGCTTAGTTTAACACACATGCAACTTTTTTGCGGGTTCCGGACCGAGTACCTTTTGTGGGTCAGCCATTTCTCAGCAAGTAATTATAGACTACACTTTAAATGTTCTGTGATGTGGGCTTAAAATAGACGTCAGTGGAAATACGCCGTCGGTTGGTGGATTTGAGCTTAGAATACGCCACCTACGAATGCAACATGGTGGGTACACGGAAATAATAAGTCTACTTTTACAGGGTTTCGTAGTCACCCTTAATGTTTTACCATGTCCGTCTGCCTGTCTGCGGCTTAGCTCGTTACCCCTTCTTATAGAAAACTGTAAGTCGGCATGGATATATATATATATATATATATATATCAATCCCTCCGAAAAAGTGGTAGAACAATAATATATCTTGTTTTATTTTTCTGCCACTTCTCCTGCACGTAAAGTGGGCTTGTAATTTATTTTCTTGTTATATTCTGGGTTTCTAAAAATGTGTGAGTGATTAAAATCGAACTAAAATCCATAGGAACGCAAAAGATACTTCTCAAATATACCTATTGCAAAGTGTTAGAGTTTGATTCCATTTAAAAGTTATAATTGAATTCAAATAGGATGTGTGCCTTCTGAGTTCAGCGTAGTTTGTGATGAGTTGATCGTTTCTATATCAAATAATGCACGTACTAACTTTTGCCTGTGCCGGAATGCACTGTGAAATTAACAGTTCAATTTATCATTCCAACAACAGGTTTTCGAATGAAATGATTATGAATGTGTCGTGCTCACACACACATAGCTATGCGTTTACGTAAGAGATGATACCTGGACCATGACGATTTAGACAACGATTATCCTGAACTACTCATCTGATAAAAAAAAACTTTCACCAGTATATAGAATGGATCCTCAGGGTGGACATTTAGGCTACTTATTCTGCGTGTAACTCGTTTATATTGTAGCTTCATACAAATTTTCGGCAACCATTGTCATGCATCAGTGTGAAGAGGTAGACACTTTCACGTGTATAATATTAGTGTGGATATCTGACGAAAAGTGACTTTGCGTTGTTTGTATACTATTTGTCTTTTGTTCCGTTGTTGCTAGGTATTCATCTCACTAAATGATAATAAGTTTTTATAAGCTCTGACGTAAAGAAGCTATATAACACAAGGCCTCTTTCAGAATAAGTATTAGAATTTTGAATATGCTAATCGACGTATCCGTTCTACACTTAATTACCCCAAAGTGTCGGAGGTATCTCCTTTCCTCACCTAAACTTCAGTGGAATAATTATTTTAAATGCGTCCAAGTTTCGGGGTGTTACTTCGAAAGAGTTGGGAGTCTTTGATGGGGCGCCGCCGACGCTGTTGAAATGCAAAATACATCCGGCTCGAAGGAACATTATGTGATTCACCGTAATTAATGAATAACGAGGAATCGTAAATTCAGGTAGTTTATGGCTTGGATTGAAACATTATGATACTTTAAATTATACCCCGGGGAACACTAGTACTAATATAGTAAATATAAATAAATATTAGGGGACAATCTTACACAAATCGACCTAGTCCCAAACTAAGCAGAGCTTAAAAAACTTAAACTAACTAGTACTATTTGCCCGCGATTTCACGTGCGATTGTTTCTTTAAGGGTTATTTGTGTAAATAAAAAGTGTTAACATCTTTATCTAATTCTATTAAGCCACTTTTGCACGATTGAGTAACAAAGGTTGAAACTTAAACTTTTACTATGTTCTATATGGAAGCGAGTGCGCAAAACACATCAATTTTAAATCAGAATGCAAAACGAAAGTCTCTCTGACCCGTGGTACAACTTTGATATTTCTTTCAACACAAAGTGAATAACAAAGTGTCAACACGATTGCTAAGAAAAAGTTCTCATAAAAGTTATGGTTGAAGAAAACCAGCAACATTTTAATTTAAAACAATTTGTGGTGCAATTCCGTGTTCCCGCTGCGAGTAATAAAATAAGGAATAATCAGATTGCATCCAGATAAGAAAAGTAGGAGAACCGTTAGGAGTAATAATTGAAGAACTAAGGCTTTAGAGAAAGACCTCAGTAATTATGTGCTAGAAAATAAACCTTGCTTAGTACTTTGCTGGCTTTGTCCTTAGTCGTGGAATTTGCTTTCAAAGTAAAAACCTAGTCGTATAAACTCAGAATTAACTATACCCTATTCCATTAAGATATGAACAATCAAGCTTTAATCATCATGCGACTTCTAGGAAAGCCCTTACTGATCAAAGTAAGTAAAACTAGTAGAATAAAGCTTTGGTATCCTAGATAAAGGACAAAAAGTTGACCAATCTGTCCATTAAAACTGTAAACTTAAGAATTGTTATAGAAGGTCTAAAGACCCCCTGCTAGTACTCCCGGGCTGTGCGGGTAAACATATTGTGGTTTCGGTCTGGTGCGGACCTCGTAGCTTATAGAATTGTGTAGGTAGAAAAGAGTCCCATATATGGTTCGATTTCTATTATAACGTAATAGAATATTTTGACACTTTAAAATACGCATGAGGTTTTAAGGCCTCTCATCGCACTGAGAGTGAAAAGTGTGCGTCCAGTGCGGATAGGGTGTCTAAAGACCTCATGTAGGTAGTACGGGCTTATCCGCCCCCTCCCGCACCTATCTGTGTCTATGATACTCGAACTATGACCCAGTGATGTGCACGCGTCGATGAGCAATGTACGTAATTTATTGCATTTGCTCGTGAGTAAAAATACGTAGGTACATTCTAAGTAGTAAGTGTCAATTACCCAATCAATACCCGAGGCTGTTGTTGGTGAGTGATATTAGTAATATAATGAGTATCGAATGTGATGAATCATTAACACAGAATCAGAATGAAGCCAATAAAAAAGTTAAGAAAAACAAATCTTACTGCCGTGGTTGTAACAAGCCACTGTATCGTAAATGTTTCTATCAGTCATATGTGATTCACTTACATTATATAATAAACTTTTTTGATTTGTCGATAAAATGCATTTTATAAGAACATCACTAGAAGTAAATACAAATGTAAGTACCTCAAATTCAGTGCTGTCAGAGGTCTAAAAGCATCCATATTCTGACATCAGAACTTCGGGCGAAGCCAAAACGAGACAAAACAGTCCTTTAGCGACAGCATTATATAAGTATCATTCACAAATTTTAAACTTCATGAAAAACAAGCATTTAAATTTTCTTGTTCCTTGAGTGGTCTTAAGGCCCCTAACCGCACCGGTGAAATGGTACAGTTAAGGCGTAAAGACCTACTGCAGCACTAGTTGAAAGTTAGCAATATTTTGAGCCGCAGTGAACGTATTAAGGCATGATAGATCGTAAAAAAAAACACCGTGTATTAATAAACATCTTCGAATCCTGCATATAAGGAAATATCTTAAGTACGTTATAATTTTTACCACATGCCTGATGGTAAGCATATACCGTACTCCATAGACACGTGCGACTACAGGAGAATCAAAAGCGCGCTGCGACCTTTCATTGATTTGGAATTCGTTGTATCGGCAGCAATAGCATGCAGGTCCTTCACGCGCAAGCGCAGCGCATCGTTGGGAAATCCGGCTTCCTTACGGCACCATCAGGTCAAAGACAGTTGCCAATTTAACACTTTATCGCCGTCGCTAAGCTGTAGTATGCGACTGCAAGAGTGACGGATGTTCACAGCGATAGGTGATAAATTGCAACCGTTTTAAGCCCGCAGAAGCATAACTCCACATGCCTAGAAAGCACTGGCTGGCTGGAGTGGAGAAGTACTGACTTCTCCACTTGAAAGAAAGTTGCTGTTGTCTTAGAGCACTCGAAAGGTGCATATGGCCTTCATTGGATCACGCCACCGCCTTCCTGTCCTGAGCGACGACCCAGCACATCTATCATGAGACGACCGCGACATACTCTAGATTTTTCTCGCACTATACCGCTTCTTCTAAGTGTTCTAATAGGAGAGAGACGCATAGTGCGAGAAAAATCGAGACTATGTCGCGGCCGTCTCATGATAAACGTGCTGGCTCGTTCCAGCCCACCCTTTTCTGCAATTGGTTTTAAACTCATCTCAATGCTCACCCACAAATATATGTGGCTGTTATTCGCTACGCGTTAATGCGGCTCACGACGCCGGTCACCCGTCACGAAACTAGACCTCTACCTACGCTTAGTTACGCATCGCGGTGTTAAGATATATTTGTGGATGAGCGTTGATGTGAGCTTAAAGCAAGTTACAAAGTAGGGTATTGCCCACGTCCACGAATTTGCCTTCCCTCAAGCGGCTTCCATTCAAAAGCGATGGTTTCATTTGCGCATTACGAACTCTGTGGAAATGGGTTGTTGCTTCCACATACTCCATAAGTCCTCATTTCTTATGGTCTTTGACAAGAAAATACTTAGGATCGACCTCAGAGACTTACTGAAATGTTGTAGTAATAGTGAGCCATGCCATGCATGGCAAGCCTAACCTTATACTTAGAAGTGAAATAAGTACTAGATCCTTAAACGAAACTTACAACCATTATCAGTTGATAACAGCTGTTATTAAACTAAAATCCTGCATAGAACCTCCAAGACTACGGTGTTACTGAACAATTTTAATGAATAAATCTGAGCTCGAGCTACCGATTAAAAGAGTATTTCAATAAAGAAACTGGAAACTCATTAACTTCGTCGCCTGCATTGAGGCTCAACTATCCCAGTATACCGGTACAAGCGGTGCCGGTATACCGCTACCGGAGTTATCGCGATAACGCCACAATAGCGGTTGTTGATGAGTTTTAAAGTTGTTTCTTGTCGAGTTAGAATCGTTGTCTTTGTGAATACAATGGAGCGATGGTGCAGTGGAAAGGTTGGGAAGATTGCGAGTTTCAAGAGGTTCTTATGCTTTCCCAGTCGAGAGCAATTAAGAATAAGAAGTGTACTTTTTCTGAAGTGTTGCTTTACAAAATGTACACAGTACGTTGTATTTCATGGGGGCAAAGTGTTTGCTGGCATGGACGTTCTATTTTAAAAGCTTTTATTTAACTGTTGTTCCTATATGTAGGTAATAATAATAAATATAGATACTTGAGTAAACGTCTGAGTGATTTCTCTTGCAACCCATTTTGTAGCCGTTTTCCGGTAGCTGAAATTGCGTACGAACAAAAAACGAACGAGCAAAGAGAACGAAGTTGTCCGTTTCAGCATGGCAAAAATTCTTTCGTATGTCCGTTGTCTGTCCTGTCTATAGGTCGCATATCTTAACCGTTTCTCAATTTTGTGAGTGGGTTCAATTATTATACATCTTTTGTCGATAAAATTATGGAAAATGTTAAAAAATCCTACTGTTTATTGCAATACGCTACCGAACATGCCCTAGATCGGTTCACACCCCATGTTTGATACACTCTATATAATCTTCTGGCTGCGGTATCCGCTTACTATCAGGGAGGCCGATTGCTTGTTTCTCAGCATTACCTGATTAATATTTAATAACATAGAAAAGTTGAAACCCATAATTTCATTTCTGTGGGTAGCTTTGATCATGTCTAATAGGAGGGTAGGGCAGATGAAAACAAAGACAGTCCTAGCAATGCATTGGTGGTCTTAATTATATCCCTGCCCATAGTAAGTACATTACATGGCGCAGCCGGTAGGATAAATAAGTTATATGTCTCAAAACCGGCTTTGTTAAAACGTGGCTAAGAACCATTTCGATCACGTCAGCTTTCGGATAAAAGCTTCGAATCGGTTCTTTGTTTGGAAGCTACGATGCCACAGAGAGACACACAGATACATCAAACTTATAACACTTTTCTGGCGCCAGGGGTTTAAAAAAGACTTTGTCATTTGTGCAAAATGTAACTCGAAGTAAAACCGGACATTTAGGCAAACTTCAAGCTGTTAAAAGTAACATCATATTTCCCCTCCGGCCATCCGAACGCTAGTTGGCTAGCAGAGATTGCCGAGGGGCAGGGCCAGGACAACTCGCGACCGAGGGGATAATTCATTAGCGCGCCGACCGCCTGGCACGGACAAAGCAAATGGACAGAACAGTGGAGAGAACAAACTGTGCGTTGGCTTGAAAAACGATCGTTTTTATGCCAACGTTGCTGACCGTTTTCCTAAACAGAATCAAGAACAGATTGAGCACCATTGAGGTTAACAAATCTGTCATCGTTTTTGCAGACATTAAACAACACTGACCTGTCACTGGTTGGTGAGTTTAAAACACTAAATGGTAAACAAAATTAGTAAGAGCTCATTTAAAATGAGTTTAATGGCGCAAACATACTTATGTTTGTTTGCGCAGTTAAAAGAATGTATTAGTGAAAGTTTCGTTTTTTTCCTGACTCTAGTTTAGGTATCGTTTTTTGAAGGCGTTTGTAATGTATGTCACTCACTCATATACAAATTTGGTACATTATAGGTTTCAGTATTTACTTACCAATGCGTTCGGTGCAGTCCGTTCACAGGCATTCAATAATTTGGCTTAACAACACCCACCACGCTTTTATAGTACTGTCAGCGAGTATGTTGACATTAAATGTTGTTGATAAAATTCTTTCTGAACATTTTCCAATTTTCTCATGACGTTATGCAACCTACGAAACGATCGAAGTAAATGGAAATCCCACGTACCTATTACCAGCACGCCTATAGGCCACGACAAACTCTCGATTTTTCTCGCACTATACCTCTTGTTCTAAGTGGTCTAATAAGACAGAGATGGATAGTGCGAGAAACATCGGTAGAGCTCGCGCGCAGTCTTGTGATGCGCAGGGCGTTTAAAATTTAACTGACGATGCTGTGCTCCACGAACAATACCTGGTACTGCGAACAGTTTGATAAACTAATTAACAACTGGACAGGCCAAATAAATTGCGTTCGCTCGCAAATTGAGTCCGCTGTCGCTACAACTTCTGTAACAACGTACAATTGAATTAGTTGAAATGATTTTTTTGTTTTGGGCTAGCTTGGAACAATGGACATCACGAATATAGTTCACGGTGTTTTGTGACTACTAATAAATAACGGCCTCACTGTATTTAATAGGGAGTCTGACTCACTTTACATTCAACTTTTTTAGCACTTCAGTGGCAAACATCATGGCTTGCCTGATTTGAAGCAGCTTTCGTAGCCTATTGACGCTTGCGACTCCGGCGGGCTTAGCATGGTTGACATTTTATCACTTATCGCTGTGGACAAGACATCCGTCACGTTCTGAAACGTTTGCGAGTGCCCGCTGGAGTCTCACAAGCGTGTTGCCGACCTTTAATGATTTGAGGACGTGTTGGGACGACAGTAAGAGGCAAATGTGGATGTTGAAAGCTACATAGTGCATCCTCGTCAGTTTCGGCAACCTGAGGGTGGCTATTTACCTACCAAACCTGTGAGGTAGCGCGGCGGCGTGCAAGGGCAAACTCTACACAAGTACCTATAGTCCGTCCAAAACATTTAGAGCAAATCCTGACAAAAATACGCAAACAAAAAAACAGTAGGAATTAAAATATCTCACTTTAAACATAAAAGTAAACAAAGTGACAGCTCCCCAGCTGTTGCCCATTCATCACCCCACTTAGATGCGACAAGGTTCCTCGGGGGCCGCCATAAGGCACCATAACAACCCTTTCGGATTAACGGGCCGGGAGACGGTAACTCTTTAATTTATGACGTCACGTAGCTGCGTTGGTCCGGAGGCCGCGGGTCATACAAAAGTATGGTGGAATACAGATAGGGTCGTAATTATAAGAACACTACACAATTCTTCTACTACTCCGTGCCTATAAGTGGTGAATTTCCGACGGCTTGCCAACGTTTTTTGAGGTGAAAACTTCTTTAGCGGCGCTGTGCACATTTGTGACCATAAGATTCGACAGAATGAAAATTCAGAAGACGAACACGTGATCTGATCGTTAAACTGTTACAATGTCATTGAGTTTTTTTTTAGACAAGCCTTTTGTTAGGTGTATTGGTACTCTAAACTCTGTCATAACTTTTTGTATTCCGGTTTGCCCATCGAAAATTTTCAGTCACCGCCACTGGTGCCTATTATTCAACGATTGCATCCTGAGGGGTATTCACGCAACTACGCGAGCGTTAAAACAAATCGACGGTCG
The DNA here is from genome assembly GCA_945867215.1 of Epinotia demarniana. NCBI lineage: Eukaryota > Metazoa > Arthropoda > Insecta > Lepidoptera > Tortricidae > Epinotia > Epinotia demarniana. The sequence continues at coordinate 1,765,590 of OX244264.1, forward strand.
TTTTCCCTGACATTTACACCCCCCGCAGACTGCAGACTTCGCTAAGAGAACGAAAGAGAGATCCGAACTATCGGCCGACTAAAAGTCTGCAGTCTGCGGTGGATCTTAGATCTACCTGACGTCCACACACAACATTTCGCAATCCACCAGTTGAGCGGAAGTGAGGCGGTACGAAATTAGTACTGCATGCATACCGCCATGCTTTGGCAAAATAAAATACTATTGCGTCAATAACATACATAGTATCTTAATCAACTACCTCAGACCAATGAGCGTTACGAACAGTCAAGTGAAGCCAAACCACATACAAACAAAACCAAGCTACATCAAGTTTAGCACACGCTCACGCACAGAACTCTTCAGCACGTGTCGCAATGCTGTCAAGATCATTTATTTCGAGTTTTGTGCGATTTAATTTGTTTAGCGTGTGCTAAACTTATGGGGCTTGGTTGAAAACCGGTTGGCTTCACTAGACTGTTTGTAACGCTCCGTCTGTCTTGGTCTGAGTTAGCTACATTGCTCTGTAATGTGACCCGTGACTTGAAGACCCATTATATCGATAACCAGACAACCTAGGATAGAGAATACTGGTGCTAAGTAGCGGGGAGAGCCGAAGAAGTTATGGGAAGAGGCAAAAGCAAATCAGGAATAATAAAACTAACATTATAAGCACAGGTAAGAACGGCCGCACATAACGCTGTGTCTCGGACGCGACCACTAAACGCTCGATGTGCGCTGATGCTAAACAAATGCATAAACGGCATGCCATGCTTGCAATTAGCGAGTGAATCGCGTGATAGGTAACTGCGCGTGAATGTACGCTAAATTTAACACCTTCACGGACACAGGCCTACTATGCATACATTAATTCAATCCTGTCGTATGGGATTATTCTATGGGGGAACTCAACTGATAATGAACGTGTCCTAAAAGTACAAAAACGTGCTATTCGAATCTTGGTTAACGCAAAATATGATGATACATACATACATTCACGCCTTTATTCCCAAAAGGGGTAGGCGGAGCACATGAAACGTATGTTCCAGCGCCACTTCTAGCATATAAATCTGGGTATAAAATATCGACAAAATGTGATATTGCAGTAATAGGTTTGTAGCAAAGCGCTCACAACACACTTTAACCCTGGTCCCTTAGTCGACCTCTACGACACCCACGGGAAGAAAGGGGGTGGTGAAATTCTAACCCGACACCACACGGGCACATACGGGTACGGAAATATGATGATAGCTGCAGATAACACTTCAAGAACCTACAAATCTTAACATCGGTGGCAATATATATCTTAGAAATTTTAATGTACGAGTATGTTCGAAATAATCCTCGTGAATTTAAACGTGTCGGAGATGATGCCAAACGTCCGACGAGATACTCTGACAATTTAAAGCAGATTAATTGTAGGTGTAATATGGCAAAACAATCCCCCAGATCCATGGGTCAAAAATTATATAACAAGCTGCCTATAGCCATACAAACTGAACATCAGTACTTTCCGTAACAGTGTGAAGAAACTGCTCCTTACAAGAACGCTGTACTCTGTAAACGAATTCCTAGATGCCAAATATCTTTAAATTAATTATGTAATCCCATACCTATTGAACCTTTGACATTTTTAATATTAGTTGTGTAGATAATAATAACAATTATATAATTGAATGAATAATTTATATATTGCTTTATAAAAAATGATAGTTAATACATAATTAAAATGATAATTTTTATTATACATTTTGAATATCTCAGTATGTGTATGTTCTGTTTTCTGTGTATTGAAACCATGTTATATGACTATTGAGAAATAAATAATCTCAATCTGAATCTGAATCTGAATCCTGACCATCTCGATTTTTTTGTGATACGGCGCAGAAATTCCCCATACAAAATGGCATTACATCTGGGGACGGATTGTCGTATTGCTCACTTTTGAATGTTTGTGTTGCGGCAGGAACAGTTGTGGACGGAGCGCCACTTTTAATGAAAATTAAATTCCCGTCTACAAACGTAGTGCCATATTAGGAAGGTTTTAGTTTACGTCTCTCAACGTACTGTCCGTGAACGTGTTAAGAATGGCTATAGATTTCCTGTGTTAGTTCTTTTCTATAAGTGAGAACCTGTAATCGGCTATAAGGTTTTAGTCTTCTATCTATAAATGCGCTGAATTCATAAAATGATGATGATGAAATTCATAAATAACTAAATTGTATGAAAGAAAGACAGGAGCCAAAAGTGTAGTTACTCAGGCAGAGTAATAAACAAAACGAATTACGTAGATGATCGTCACGTACAAGAGAAATTTCTATAATTTCGCCATTACATATTAAATAATTAAGTATAACTGGAATAGTTCTCGTAGTCGTTAAAACGAAACTGAATGGAGCTTAACGAAGTTAATAACTTTTGCTCTAAGTTCTGGAACGTGCGCATTTGCCACCTCCACTGCAGTCTGATAACTTTTTAGGAGGCACGTTTAGTCGCATACGTCCCAGTGGAATAGTTGAGATAATACAACTAGCTTCTGCCCACGACTCCGTCCGCATGGAACTCGTTTATATTGCAGGTCCATACAAACTTTTACCCCCCCCCCCATTTCAACCCTTTATAAAACTATCCTATGTCACTCTCCATCCCTTCAACTATCTCCACTTAAAAAGTAAATTCGTCGCTCCGTTTTGCCGTGAAAGATGGACAAACAAACACACACACACACACATACACTTTCCCATTTATAATAATAGTAACGATGTCCTTTAATGTAATAGCGTGTCTATCCTTACATCATTTAGGTATACCTTTTCCTTTATCAAACTTCATTTTCTGTTAAAAAGGAATGGCTGCGCTTAGTCGTTTTTTTATGATCTCTCTCATGATCGTTTACTTGACATACCCGAGCAAGCGAGACAAAAAAGATCGGGCTACAATCACTACGCTACATTAGAGAAATAAAATACTGTTGAATAATTTGGAAAGTACTTCACCAACAAGAGCCTGGCCCTTAAATTTCAATAATGATGATTATGAAAATCGCCTTAACATAATATCACAATTACTAACCCTTCCGCCAATTACGCTGTTCTGTTTACCTGTACACCGTGGATGTGATACCAGTCTCTTATCGCTTTTTTCCGCATCTCACATTGATTCTCGTTTCGTCCCATTGTAAACAAAATATAATATTCATTTGCACGTTTCACGATACGGATTCCGTGACACGTCAAGAGCAAAGCCCTGCGCGTGACGCGAGTATGGCTGAATACAAAGCAGGGATACCTTTTGGGTTTTATATGGAATTTTGTCCTTTTATATACCTTTTTATGCCATCGTTAAGTGTTCATGTGAGGCCACTTTCGCAAATGTCAGTTGTGGTGCCAATACGCTGTCAGCCGTCAGTGTCAATGTCAGTCCCGTCAGTGAAGATTTGCTGTAAGCCTGCATTTTGATGAGTGTTTACTGACAAGCTTTACAGTTAGCGCTAATCTTCCGCAGGGTCCCTTCAGTGGAGATACGGTGGGTAACACAACAAAAAAAAAGTTAAGTAATCGAGCTCTATTATTCGCCCTTACTAGGATTCAAACCCTGGGCCACTTCATGATACCTACTCTGAAAATTTGCGAGCGGCGAGGAAAGGCTTAAAGTCAATCATTTTAAAAGATTCCTCTTTACATGTAGGAAGCCGGTTCAATGAAATTTATAGCAGTTTAAATTGAAACAGCAGGTAACGCATTATAAGCACGTTAGGTAGATCTTAATGTCAAAGTTTATATGGAAAAATGACAGTTAAACTGTCCTTATGCGCGTACAAAACGTTACGTGACCACCTCTCTGAGTTACATTTGTTTTGTTTCGTCTGATTTTAAAACAAAATAGTTTACTCGCGCTCTATTTCGTATTACAGTTTTTATTACGCCACTGCTCCGAAATGTGGCGAAAAATTATCAGAATTGAGGCGTCAACTGTAATTAGCTATACATTGCACGGACCAGACTTCTATGAATTCCATTACGCTAACAATCTTTTAGAAGTCCAGCTAGTACAGAGATTTCTCCAATCAAAGTGCCCGCCCGCAACTTCGTCTGCGTGGACCCGGGTAAAATTATTCTATATTTTAATCCAGGCTATAAACTACGTTCTTGTAAAATTTCATCCAACTCGAATGACTCGTTTATTGTGTAACAAACATCTAAACATTTGTTTGTAACACAATCAGCCGTAAACGCAACAAACTTTTACATTTATAACATTAGTAGGATAAACGTGTCCAAATGACGGCATAGACTCATTTTCTGCCGGAGGCCGAAAGCCATTAAAAGTTAAAGTAAACATGGCATGATATCACTGCCTGATACAAAAACAAATGCGCGCAATATTTCTTTTGCTAGCTTTTCACTGTCACTTCGCTGGATAAAGTTATTTGTATCATCCAACTCCCTTGAGATGCGAGAAATCTGCAAAGTATTTAGCATTCAAAACGAGAATACTGATATCATAGCTTGCGATGCTCTTTGCATCTGTAAGTCATGTATTCCCAAGGATCGAATAAATACTAGGTTAGTTGGTTTCAGAATAAATCAGGGCCCTATTCCTATCGAGAATTCCTGGAACATTGCTGAGTTTATAAGGAAATGTCGTCGCTTGGCACCATAAGTACTCATCGATGTACGGTAAAATGTCATTGTCAAGTGACGATTACCAAAGTGCTGAAATAGGCCTGTTGTGGAAGGGGCAATTACATTAAAGGCCTCCACCCACCGGACTCGCGTGTCGTGCGCGGCGCGTGTGCTGCGCGGCACACGCGCAAGTTGTAAAGCATTAAAACTACACTTCAAACACACATAGAACGCGGCACACACGCAGCACTCCGTGCCCTGATGCTGCTGAATGCCTTGTTGCTGTCAACACACGAGTGTGATCTGCTTGCGTGGCGATGGACAGCCTGTGTGTAGGCAGTGGCTGAAGTTTTGTGAGATGAAGGATGATAGGCTTTTTAGTATTTGATTATTATTATTAGTTTCGTTCCTTTAAATTAAAGTTTTCTAATCCACATAAAAACACAATAACAAGAAAAGTAATCATAACTTAAGCTACTAGCTTAAGCTTAGTCAAAAAGTCCCCCACGAGTTGTCCCTGGCGCAAAGGCACCCATCACACTGGCCGCGTTACCACGTTGAATGGCGATGGACAACCTCTGCACCAGGTACGAAAATAAATTAAGTCCTTTAAATTGATGTTTTGTTTCATAGTATTACCTACTTAAGGGCACCCGAGGTTTTCATCGATTTTTGACAAGTTTTGAATAGTAGCTCCTACTTTTGCACTACAGATAGAAGTATAAATCAAACGGTTATCGGTTCTTCAATCCTTTACCACCTCTTTGGTCCACCGGATTTTGATACAAATGAATACTTAATTTTGTATGATTTTTTTAAAACATTTTCTAAAAAAACACTTATTTCGTATCTCTATTGACGTGAAAGATCTGACATATACGAAATCTACATATTTGGGTTCGTCTGTAACATCTCTAAAAACTAGTCCAGGGTTTTCATTTTAAATTAATCAACACAAAAGTTATGGCCAGAAAACCAGTTTTTTGGCCTAAAATTGTTCAACTTTGATGCCAAATATCTCGAAAACAATGAACTTTGAAGTGAATATGGGATACTATATTGCTTAAAGCCGATGTTGTTAATATAATAAGCTACAAAAAACATAAGAAAACTAAAGGATTCAGATCGAAGGTCATTGGCGTATGGGAGCCCCTTAAGTAGCAAGATACCGAAATTGAATAAAATACAGTCCCTGCACAGGTGCGCATAACACTGGTTCGGCAAGTGATGTGAATAGCAACACAGCTTGAGGGGGAAGATACACAGCACCCTTGAGGCCACTTTTGGAAGTTGCATTCGCAAATACAGTCTAAGGCCACATGCCGCGTTTCGCGGGGCGGGGCTAGTGCGGTACCGGTAATCTGCCAGCTATCGGTGTCAACTGTCAGTCATGTCAGTACGGATACGGTACTGTGTAGGCTACATTTAAATTAATGTTTGCTGATCAAATATTGACTAACAAATAAAGATATCCGAGTGAAATTAGGTAGCTTTCGGTAAACCATATACATAAACAAAAAAAAATCGTTAAATACTACAAACATGACCGACTGAGAACCATGTCAACAGCCAAGACATTCGGTTAAAAAATGCAATCAAATCTGTACATCTGTTTCGGAGCTACAATGCCACAGACAGCAACATATACTTGTTAAACGTAAGTATAACGCCCCTCGTTCGCGGTGGAGCTCAAAATGAACTCACACCGGTTCCGTTCTCCGCGGAAGTGGCCTTAGTTTGTTTCCCCCTCTACTTCCATTTCTTTGAATATTTTGTTTAGATGTTTATTCTTCCAAAGTTTTCCTGCTTCGGAATTTAATACATATGGGAGCAAGACAAAAGTCATAAAAATGCAAGACAAATTAATTTTAGGATAAAAATAAATCATGGATTACGGCTTCATGCTGAACAAAAATTCAACAACAATCTGATCTGATTATTACCTGTGTCGGGCGTATTGACACGCTTGGTAGAAATTGGTATAAGATATTTATTTTATACTTAAACTAGAGTCACGTTGTGACGACGCGCCCGCGTCGCACACCGACAACCCGGCGCGGGACGAAAAAAAAAAAAAAAAACGCCAGCAGTGTTCTCCGGAGTCCGCTTCGGAAAGCACTGCCCCCTCCCTTCCCCCCTGCGTCTTCAAGGCGGCGGTTTTGGCCCGTCCTCGTCTGCCTTAGACGTTCCCGAATACCTAGTCCTCAAGGCGGTGCTTCATCAGCCTTGGAATAGTCACCCTGGAATCATCCCCGCGGCGGTGGTTTTGGCAAGTCCTCATCAGCCAGGGGTTCCAGGTTCCTACAGCCTTCATGGCGGCGGTTTTGGCTCGTCCTCGTCAGCCTTAGGCTCCCTGAACTACACACTCCCACTAATATCCCGTAGTCCGTAAGGATAGGTCCGCGACCGCGTTAACCGTACCGTAGCTTCAGAGTGCTGGAATCTAGTATTTGCTTATCGTTAATAAACGGGCGTAAGACCCTTATTTGTTATATATTTAACCCGTGTTTGCATTACAAGCGCCCCTAGATCCCTCATAGTGCCCCTGAGTTAGTCTGGAAACCTCCATCAAGCCCTAAGCGGCGGAGGATTTGGGTGTGTGCCCAAAACACACATCACAACGTCGCAATTATTTCCATGCTTGTAGGTATAAATAAATCGACCTAGTCCCAAACTAAGCAAAGCTTGTGTACAATGTGTTCTAGATGACGATAAACATAGGTACTTATATAGATAAATAAATAACATAACTCCATAGAGAAAACATAAATAAATGACTCAAGAGCAAATATTCGTGTTCATCACATAAATAAAAGTCCTGACCGGGATTCGAACCCCGGGTACCTCCGGCTTCGTAGGCAGGGTCACTACCAACTGGGCTACAGAGGTCGTCGTAATTATCACCGCAAAGAGAAAAGAATAATAACGGTATATAATCAGTACATACATCCATACATTCACGCCTTTATTCCCAAAAAGGGTAGGCAGAGCACATGAAACGTATGTTCCAGCGCCACTTTTAGCTTTAGCGTTATCGACAAATGTGATATTGCAGTGATTGGTTGCTAGCCCATCGCCTACAACACACTTCAACCCTGGTCCCTTAGTCGACTTTTACGACACCCACGGGAAGAAAGGGGGTGGTGAAATTCTAACCCGACACCACACGGGTACCCGACACCACAAAGGCGTGAATGTATGTATGTATGTATCAGTATTATGTTTGCGCAGTAATCTTACATTGCGAGGACGCAGCGCGGTATACCTTCAATTACCATTATCAAATCAGCCGGAAGACGTGCAGAGCTGGGCATAGGCCTCCCCAAAGAGTGCCAAAGTGACCGGTTCAATCAGAAAACACTTCATTAACGTAGTAAAAAATGTGGAGTGACTCGACTGCCAGCTTAAGGCCTCCACCCACCGGACGCGTGTGCTGCGCGGCGCGTGTGCTGCGCGGCACACGCGCAAGTTGTAAAGCATTGAAACTACACTTCAAACACACATCGAACGCGGCACACGCGCAGCACCTGCGCAGCTGCAGCGCAGCACCCGCGCGGCACACGCGCAGCACCCGCGCAGCTGCAGCGAAGCACACGCACAAGTTGTAAAGCATTGAAACTACACTTCAAACACACATCGAACGCGGCACACGCGCAGCACCCGCGCAGCTGCAGCGCAGCACACGCGCAGCACACGCGCAGCACACGCGCAGCACACGCGCAGCACACGCGCAGCACACGCGTCCGGTGGGTGGAGGCCTTCACTGATACTGCACCGAATCCACTGCGCCAAACGCGCAAATAAAGGGCTTAGCGTTCCCTTTCGATCATAATACGCTGAAAAAAATCTTGAAAATTCAGAGTAACTTCATCTTCAAGTGTAATAGATATAATCACGACTTATTTTTTATATGCGTTTAAGCTCTGTTTAGCTCACGCTGATAGAGAATGCCGTTTAACATTAAGCCCGCCATTCGTACATTTGTTATGCAATAAAGTTAAAATAAATAAAATGTAACTAGTTTTAAATGCAATCCGCCGGGAAACAAAGAAAATGTACATAATTGATGTATGAGATCCCACAAAAGATTACTGCGGTATGTCCAATTAAAAATTCAATTCCATTCCAACTTGATGTCGGCCATACGATAAATATTTACATCACAGACATTAATTAAATTCATCATTTACATTGCAGCATGCAAGTTTCATGTTATTAAGTGAGCGAGGCACATAGCACGTACAACCGATGGCCGTTGGAACGGAAAGGTTCTCTAATCGCGACCACGTACCGGAAGGCGCGGCGTGGTAGGGCCCACGAGGTGGACGATGACCTGGTAACGGTAGTGGAATCCGCTGGATGCGGGTGGTGCTTTGGCACTCTTTGAGGGAGGCCTATGTTGAGTAGTGGACGTCTTTCAGCTGATATTATGATGATGATGATGAGTTGAATCTTGCATCAAGATTCAACCTGATTCGTCTATATAAAGCTACACATTCACGACCGATGTATGTACCTAGCCGACAGCTAATACACCATCCGAATGAAACGTTCATAAAGTTAAAATTCAACGTTGGAACATTAAGCGTGCCCAGCAGCCCTCAGCACGGTTCTCTCGAGTCGTCTCTCCATACAAACATGGTTAGGTTCCCATTTTTAAACGGCATACCAGAAAAATATGAAACTTTTTATACACAATGAAGTCAGCCATGTCAAGATTGTAAACTGATTTCTGTTTGTACGAGCTGACGCACATATAAGTATCCATAGGTCACTGGTTCAAATCCGGTTCGAAGGACCAATGTAAAGTTAGCTTAGTTGTGTTGAAAGCTGAGGGATGCTAGCTAAGGGATGGAAACTCCGGAGAGCTAATGACCGAACCCTTTGAGTGATAGTTGAACACTGCTTTATTGTTTCCACCGATACCTATAAAAGATTGCGACATGGCAATGCAAGTCATGCAAATATTAATAAGTAAATAGGTATTTTGCCTGTGCGAGTTGAACGTACTTATATGTGCGTCAGCTCGTACACTGTTCCTATAAATACTATACAATATGGTCTAGTTTTCCCTCTTGGTTGGAAGGTCAGATGGCAGTCGGTTTCGTAAAACTAGTGCCTATGCCAAATCTTGGGATTAGGTGTCAAAGTGGACCCCGGGATCCTTTAGGGGAATTACCGGGAAGGATGATGAAACACTATACAATGTTACAGAAAAAAATAAAGCTAGTTTAGACTTTTTATGGAAAACGTTCTACTCGATTAACTTTTTTAAATATTTTAAATTTCTAGAGAAACTAGTTTTAGATCTAGATATGGCGATCCCGTTGTGCATACAAAGTTTCATGTTATTCTAGGATGTCGTTCTAAAATGAGACACAAACTACGTTTGAACGGAGACTCGCGTCCCGGCGAACTTAACGTTAACGTCATCCATTTGGATGTATGAATTTGCATACAAAGACGCGCTAATAGTCGATATAGAAACAGCACACGACAACGAGCAAATGACTGCTACGCGGCGCGCCGGCGAGTGAAGTCAAAATAACGTCCATCCATTTGGATGCATTCATTCAGCGCAGAGACAAAGGCGAGTGTGTCGTCTAGAGGAATGCCCAGATTTACATCCCCGGGTTATAATATGCTTATATTTAACTGTCACCTACCTGTTAATCATGCGACACATCTACCCTCATCGCTGGTTGATATTTACCTGTTATACATTTCTGTCAAAAATGAAATTTTTGATACAAGCTTTTCTTGCCGACTGTATTTTACTGTATACCGTTATCAACTCATTGAGACGATTCTAACGAGCCTTAACTCAACGGGGTTACGTGGGCTAGGTACTGAATACCCATGGCCACCTTCTGTCTCCATCATCAGATGAGGTCGTTGGTACCATAATATTGAGTTGTAATCCAAAATTTCAGCTCAATCGGTTGAAGTTGCTTCCAAATTCAGTTGCAGGATTCCAAGCTTGAAAAATATGGTACCCCTTTTATCAAATTAAGTGTTAATGAAGGCCTAAGAAAATGCATTTTAGCGGAGAAAATTTTAGAAGTCACTGATACGAGTTAATGATTACGTATAACAATAAACTATAATAACCGGCCAAGTGCGAGTCGGACTAGCGCACGAAGGTTCCATACTCGAACTCGCATTTTTGTAACTGATAAAATTGTATTTTGGTGGGTACCATGCTGGATATTTTTATGATGTTTTTATGCGATATGGTTGCATATTGTTGTTTTTATCAAGATTTTATTTTTTGGTATCAAAGTATGTGGAACGGCTGAGCTTTCGATTGCGTGAACTTAGAAGTTTGATTTTTTCACTGGTCCAAAAGACTGCATATTTGGGTATTACATACCATCCACTTGATAATTCGACATGATCTGAAGAAAGAGAAACAGATAGATAGACAAAAATTATCTTATTTAGAAAGAAAGGAAAAAAAAATATTCTAGACAAAAACAAATAATTATACAAGTAGTATTGTCAGACATGGCGTTTCGTCACGAAATCGAAAAGCTGTCTTGTTCTTATGTAGGCACCCTGTTTTCTTGATGAATAATGAACAGATTTAGATTTAGATTTAGATTTATTTATTTCATAATATACAATTTACAATATATTTTAAAGCTAGCTTAATCTATATGAATTTGTATTATGATCGTCAAAGAGAATTAAGAATTATAATAAAATGTCAATAAAATTCAAATTATAGTCACAGTAAATAAATTACGAAGATATCACATAAAGATCGTCAGATAACAGAATATACATTAATAAACGAAAAATAAAAGTTCAAATAACGATATAATTTACGATGTCAAAAACAGTGATAACATTAAAGTTTAATGTGCATAAATTCATTTACCGAATATAATGCATTTGAATGCAATATAATGCAATGAACAGTGTTTGTATTGTTATATTATATTGTATTGTATACTAATGGTTTCCTTCTTCTGTTTCAGGTACGAAACCCTAAAAATGCCAAATTATAGTATCACACCCCGCGTCACGCCACCAGTAATCTAACCGAGTCGAATAAAAGCCGCGTGCTATCGCATACAAGTTAATGCCCCGGAGACACCCGCACGCAAGCCGCTCACGCGAAGCTTTTATAAGTCCACCGTGACGGGTAAACACGTCACTCATTATAGTTGGGTGTTTGGACTTTTAAGTATTTTACACGCTTTTGTGTAACTTGGGTGTATTCTTAATTATGCTTGGAAGCGTCAGGCTCGGAGTTCCAGACGTTTGTATTATATACTTAGGACATATATATATATATATATTTTTTAGGTAGGTCCAACTTCGAGATAGATCCTCGAATCCAACTGGGCAAAAGCTACGGCATCTTTTCGTCCAATATTCCGCAGTGTCTGGAGACGAGAGTTGACCAATGTGTGTTGCCAGTGATGACGTATGGCACTAAAACTTATATACCTAGTCGTTCACTGTGGGCCTCATAAGAAGGCTCAAAATCACTCAAAGGGCAATGGACAGAGCTATGCTAGGAGCTTTGCATGATCGCATCAGAAATTAGGCTATCCACAAGTGACACTCTTTGGGGGAGGCCTAGTTATGTTGAGCAGTGGAGGTATTTCGGTTGATATGATGATTCTTAATTGATTTCTATATAATATGTGAGCCTATTCTGAAGTTCGTGACTTTTTTTGAAGTGCAATTTTGTATTCATGGATCAAATGAACGACAGATTTAAAATTTGAGTTTGATTGAAGTCAAATACAGGCTTAATCAATGACTGCTGAAAGTACAAGTCAAGAACGTTTTTTTTTAACCCCCGACGCAAAAGGAGGGGTGTTATAAGTTCAACGTGTCTGTCTGTGTATCTCTCTGTGGTGTCGTAGCTTCGAAACGGATGGACCGATTTTAATGCGGTTTTTTTTGTGCCATACATATTTTTATCCTGAGTGTTCTTAGTCATGCTTTATGAAAATCTGTATGGACATTTTTGAGATATTGGACTTTGAAATGAAAATGTCGGGCGTTTTTCAACTTTTCTAAGTTGCAGTTATTGTCTATCTCTGGTTGAGATTATTTAATGTTACAGACTTTTGATAAAACTGTAATTAGAATTGGAATCTGTTAGAGTTGCTATTTAAATGGACAAATTTAATTGAAATTGGTCAATTAAAATAACGTCAAGTATATAGGTGTGACCGTAGGCGGTTCTACGCCGCTACAATCGCAGGCAGTGCTACGAAGCTACGAAGCCGAACGCGCTACGGTTGAAATTATTTAATACATATAGGGCCAAGAATCGCTACGCGCTACGGTCCTAGTCGATCCCGTGGTTATACTCGTATGTAGCGGGAAGCGACTACGGCGTAGGCAGCGAAAATGCCAAGATGAAGATGCGCTACGCTCGTAGCCGATCCCATGGTGTTCCTCGAATTTAATTGTCATAGGCACCCGATAGTCGGGGCCCACAGCACTGAATGTGTTAAGATGGCCTTCATTTTATAAAACTGACACTGGAGTTTCAATGTAATGCTAGAATTTTAGACTACACTATTTTTTTTATGTGATAGGAGGCAAACGAGCAGACGGATCACCCGTTAAGTCATTAGAGTAAGTCCCTGAACGACCGAGCTCTGCACGGGTGAGAATAGGGAAAATACGGATAACACGCATTTTCTCAGACCTGAGACCCAAGTAGATCGATTTTAATAGTATATCATAGGATAGGATTTACATCTTAGCGTCCCCATGTTGACATTTACTGACATTTTGATAGCACCCACACTATTAATTTCTGTTCCACGGAAACTTTGTTTTGAATTTTGTAATTTAATTACAAATAATTTGACTTTTGTCCTTTATTAAGGCAGCTGTCCCCCGCTGCCGACAATCAGAGAGAAACTAGTAAGAATTAAATCAAAGTTGTCTATTCAAAAAGTAACTCTTCCATGCAAGGTAGAAGATTCTAATTCCAATGACATACTGTATAAAAAGTCGGCACTTTAATCAATCTCAATCTATATAGGTAGGTCTGTAATAGTTGCGACGTGTAAACGCTTTAAAGCCGGAATAAATAAATAAATAAATATTTAAGGACACTCTTACACAAATCGATCTAGTCGCAAACTAAGCAAAGCTTGTACTTATATGAAAGAGTTCCACGCAAAGAAGCTAGTAAACTATATGTACTTATTTGTTAATGTAGGTTATAACTTAGCAAATGACAAAATTGCTGGTGATAAAATAATATTTATTGAGAGATTATTAACCTGTTTGGTTCGTTAGTTCAGTTTATTCCGATAATTATACGAATTAACTATTTAAAACGCCATTGCAAAGTTTTGCCAACCGAATTGTTGATTTAGTTTATTTTAACGGTAACATTTATTCAAATTCAAATTCAAATAATTTATTTCGTGTAACTTTGACACATATCGTATTAGTATTAGTACTTGGTAGACTTAAATTACAGGGTTAGAACAACATACACTAATTAGAACTACAAACTAAAAATTGCTACCACTGTATGATGCTGGTGGGTACATGTAGTCCCGCACAGTGCAGCATTATAGGACAGTCAGGCTTGTCCGCTATCATTTTCAGGATGATATTGGGACTGTCCCGCACCCGACGCATCAGGGATGCGGCGCGCCCACGCATGGTAGCATGGAAGCATTGCACGCGCGCCTCCGCAAACATCCCCGATGCGCTACAGAAGCGAGGCAGTCCCACTATCACCCGGAACGCGTTATTATATTGAACTCTGAGGGCGTTATAGGCACGTAGCGAATACTTGACCCATAGACTGCATGTATAGAGGGAGGTACAAAATGCTCTAAAAAGTGTGACCTTCACATCTCTGGAGCAACCCGCAAACCTTCGAGCTATCATATTCGCACGTACCGATAACGCCCTGCGCTCACGTTCGATGTCGCTGTCATCTTTAAGATCGGCCGCAACGACGTGGCCCAGATATTTAAATTGCCTTACTCTGTCCATCGGATTACTATTCAGGCGTATCACAGGAAACTCTGTAGTCTTATTGCGGTCGACCTCAAAGACCAGGTACTGACTTTTCTTGTCGTTATATTTTAGGCCATGACTTGTCGCATATGACTCGCACACTTCAAGTAACTTACGCATGCCACAGACCGACGCACTCAGCAACACCATATCGTCCGCATAACTTTTTTTATTGATACATACTCCGTCAACATGGCAGCCGACATGGATGCTGCTGAGCGCCTCGATCAGCTCATTCATGTACAAGTTGAAGAGCGTTGGTGAACTCAGACTTTATGATGGAATTTATTTTATTTCAATCAAATTAGTCTGGAAACATACCTTATTATTGAAGTATACAAAACCTACCGCTTTTCACTGTGATGAAATATTTTATGATATTATTATGATAGGTAACTGGTTCAGCTATAATATTATTTAATCCTACTTCCAACTAATATTATAAATGCGAAAATATGGAAGTTGGGATATTTAGATAATAACAGCTCCACCGATTTGGTCACAATTTTCCACATTCATTATAGGATACCTGTTATCTCGGGTCCAAGCAGACGAAAACGCGGGCGGAAGCTAGTAATGTAATAAATAAATATTGACAGGTCATTGTAGTTGAGCAACAACGCAGGCGCTTTTTAATCTGGAACTCAAAAATATCTAGATCATCAAGATCTAGGTTTTCCTCTGGGCTGGAAGTTTAGATGGCGGTTACTTTCGTAATAAGTTTCTATCAAACCTTGTTCTTTGTGTACTTGTCTTGTCTGTATACCGGCATTAAAACGATTCTAACAAGCCCAAACTTCGGTTAAGTACTGCATTCCCATGGCTGCCTTCTGTCCCCATCATCAGGTCAGCTCGATGGTACCATAACATATAAGTATTATCCAAACTTTCCCTAAGATTTCAGCTCAATCCGGTCACCGAGAAGTGGGTCAAATTTTTCCCTCAGTAACAAACAAACTGTCAAACTAACAAACGAATGTCAAGTTAAACAAAAGCTTGTAGAAGTAGTGCCTGCACCAAAAAGCATGGGCAAAGCGGACTATGGGATATGACCGGGAAAATACTCCAGGGGGATGAATTCATTCAAATTCGATAATAAGTTTAAAGTTTACTCCATTTATTCGTGCATATCTGTTATACTTGCATCGGATTGTAATTAACCATAATAGCGTAATTGATTCCATATTTAATGAGCCGATGGCCGAGGGCGGTAAAACTTAATTAAAGCGTGGATTACATTTCATTTGCGATGAAAACTGAGAAGAAAAACATCTATCCACAACGCAAATAACTTGTATTAAATGTCTATACTGGTACTAATATTTATCTAGAGGAAAGACTGGAATTTGTAGCTATTTTAGTTAGTGAGTAGGGACCTGATTTAAAATAATTTTCGACCGTGTTTCGAATTGTGAGCTGTTGAGCTTTCTGTTGAACCGATTGCCGGGTGCCGTTCGAGTCCACACAAACACCATAATGGCGGGGACAATGCCCAGCACATGCCGGCTTACAAGGAATTTGTGGAGTTCTTAGAAACTGAGTGCCGGGGCATAAAATTTGGATTTGCCCTCCCCTGAGACTATCTGAAGCACCCCTTGCCGAAGTGAGAGTTTCTCCAAGGAGAAATATGTTTACTGATAACAATTTTTTGAAGTGAAAAGTTCCTTAGCGGCGCTCTGCACTTTATGGGATGGTTAAAAATTGTTAAACTTGCGACAGGTGTAGGATCGTAGGAGCGTAGGAGGTCATGTGACCGTATGTGAGTGAGATAGGTACTCGGGACGAGGTTTGGAGGCAGGGGGAGCGACGCTGTGCACGTCAAGACAGTGGTTGCTCGAAACTGAGCCTTAATTATAGTGCGCTAGGTCAAAACATCCTTTGAACTATTTCGTGTGCAAACATTAACATTAATTTTGTCGTTAAAATACATACAGAATGGATTGCATTGCCTGTAAGACTCCCTATAACTAGTGATATTGAGCTTTTAAGGTGTGTCGGAGTTTTCACTTCTGCCGGCACTCCCAGAGTGCAAACCGGTCTGTTTTTTTGTATGGAAGGGTATCGTTCCTTGGTGGTCCCAAGGTCATTTTGTCAGGATCTGAATGATCCAGGTGAAATGGACGGAATCTTTAAATAAGATGAAGTACTGGAAGATATCGTTACATCATCGTCAGTTGTTCCCTTAATGCTGAGGATCGCGAGATCATTTCCTCTTCTCGTTGACCAGACTTCTCCAAAGGCACCTATCACCCGCTTTATGTATGGCCTCGTGCAGGTGCAGTTGCAAGAGTGCAGTGTGATTTGTGTGCTCTATCTAGCCTGTGGTCTGCCTCGAAGCCTCTGGCCCGCAACTTGTCCCGTCATAATAGTCTACTCCAGGCTATCTGAATCGATATCGATTAAAACATTTGTGCGAGATGGTGATGTGGATACTATTGGGTCTCGGGATTCGCTGGGTTATTATTATCAACCCCCGTATGTGACCTCGGTTGAGGTTGTATCTAACTTCTAGTGAGGTGAAGGTGCGACGACTTCTTGGAATAACACAACTCGATGGAATATATAAAGTTAAGTTTATTCCCTACCAACTATTGACTAATATATGCGGTAAACAGACGAGTGTCGGTAGCGAGTTGCGGCGCGGAACTGTGTGGGCATGCATCGAGCCGCGTGTCGCTGACTATGCATACCTATGTTCCCCACAGCAACCCCCTCCTTATCTCAAAAAAAAAAAAATGTTTTTTTCAAATAACTTTTTTTTTAACTCATTACATTACATTAAAGATGTCTTATAGGTAACGCGCTATTATTGCAACGTTCGTCATAACTTGTTGTTCGTGCACGTGCATTGCCGCTGATGTCAGCGCTCAATGCAGTAGCAAGAAATCCGAGCTGTTGTAACAATAGTTGGTACACATTGCGAAATTAATTATATTTAACACTATAAACATACATTGGCTTCTCTTGTGGAGCCTAAAAGTAATAACATACCATATTAAATGCGCTTGCGCCTCATTATTTTCCAGTGCTTTTCTAGAACAATAACACATTGCAACATTAATATTTCCGAACTCTGCACATTTATATTATCTAGTTCACGAAAACAACCATATTTCTAATTAACAAATTACACTTATTGCATTGCAACATACCTAAATCAAATGCTTATCATACATTATTGTTAGCGTTCTACATTGGCGACGCTTACCTTAGCGTCGGGTCCAAGCGATCGTTTCTTAAATCGCTATCGCTTATGCGTGGTTATACCTAGTGTATACTTAATTTAATAGAATTAAAATACGTACATGGTTGGTAATCAACAATCTATAAAACTTTCGTGAGTGCCATGCGCATCCTAACAGGTGATAAGTATAATATTCCGGTGGTCTATCCTAATTATCCTAATAACTATCCTTATAATAGGTATCCCGGAATGTTACTGGTTTTTTTACTGTCCGTCCGCTCCTCGTAACGTACGGTAACGGTGCTGACTGTTCTGTCAGTGGACTTGTGTCCGGAACGCTCGTGACTCTAGGTTGGGACAAATTGTCCGCCGCCGCTGTGGCGCTTGTGTTTGCACCACCGTCTGTGACGTTCAACAAATAAGCGGGTTTCAACCGATCGATCAAGATCCGAGCTTGTCTGTTTGCAACCTGTATCAAATACACTTTTGGACTACGTTCTAATACTTTGTATGGTCCATCATATGGTGGTTGCAGTGATCTACGTACAGTGTCATTACGAACAAAAACATGTTCGCATGTAGCTAGGTCAGGGTGGATAAATAGCGTTCTTTTATCGCGCGCGGCCGTCGGTACTGGTTTGAGCTTACGTACCGTATCGCGAATATTCTTAACTAGCTCTAACGGTTCGCGGGGTTCCGTACGCTTTGAACTGTCGAAAAACTCTCCTGGTAACCTTAAAACCTTACCGAAGGTCATTTCTGCGGGAGATATCCCGTTGTCGCTTCGACCTGCCGCTCTCAATCCTAACATGACTAAAGGAAGTTCGTCTACCCATGAGCTGTTATTGGCGATCCTAGCCATAAGGGCTGCTTTTAAGGATCGATGTACCCTTTCTACGAAACCATTAGACTGGGGATGATAAGCAGTAGTTCTAAACTTATCAACCCCTAACACTTTCATGAGTTCTTTGAACAGATTGCTTTCGAACTGACGACCTTGGTCAGTAGTTATTCTGAGTGGGCAACCGAAACGTACTATCCATGTTTCAAAAATGGCTTTGGCTACGGCTTCCGCGGTCATTTCGACGATTGGGACAGCCTCAGGCCAACGCGAGCCTCTGTCGATCATGGTGACCAGGTAGCGATATCCTTGTCGAGATGTCGGCAATGGACCAACAATATCGGCATGGAGATGATCGAATCTTGCTGCTTCTTCGAAACTACCTAAGCCTGATACCGTATGACGATTGACTTTCGATCTCTGACATTGTACACAAGCCCTAGCCCATATGCCTACTTCTTTCTGTAGACTAGGCCAAAAATATTTTTTACTTACAAGTTTCTTTGTGCTACGAATGCCAGGATGATTCAAACTATGCAAACTGTCAAAAACTAAACGTCTATATTTTTCTGGTACGTAGGGTCTTGCATTATTGGTTGACATTTCGCACACAATAGGTTTGCTACATGTCGGAACCAAGATCGCCTTTAAAACGATTTTGCTAGCTGCCGCGTGATCCCTATTTTGCATTGCCTGTTGTAAGTACTCATCGCTAGCTTGCGCCTTGGCGAGTTCCTCGAAATCGAGAACTGTGGGACAGCTTATTGTTTCGGTGCGAGATAGCGTGTCAGCCACGATGTTTTGATTACCACTAATATGCCTAATGTCTGTAGTAAATTCGCTAATAAAGGATAGCAGGCGAGTACGCCTAGGTAACTCTTTATTATTGTTGCTTAACTTTTGAAAAGCGTAACATAAAGGCTTGTGGTCTGTATATATTGTCAGCGGGCGACCCTCAAACATCTTACGAAAATGAACTACGGCTAGATAAGTGGCTGCCAGTTCACGGTCATACGTACTATAGTTACGTTGCGCTGCGTTAAACTTTTTGGAATAAAATCCTAGAGGTTGCCATGTATTCCCTACTCGTTGTTGTAATACCCCGCCGGCCGCGGTGTCTGACGCGTCTGTCATCAAGGCTAGAATCGCGTCCTGCTGTGGATGCGCTAATAGCGCGGCTTTTTGGAGACCGGACTTGCATTCTATAAATGCTGCCTCGGCCTCGGTCGTCCACACGATCGGAGTCTTATCCCGTTTTCGGGTATTGACTAAATATCTATCGAGCTCCGACTGAGCTTGCGCTGCGTGCGGGATATGGGAACGATAAAAGTTGTACATGCCTAAAAATCTGCGTCGTTGTTCTACGGTTTCTGGCTTTGGAAAATCTACTATAGCTTGTACTTTCTCTCCTAAAGGCTTGATTCCTTCTTGGGAAACCTCGTGTCCTAAAAAGTTTAGCTTGACTTGACCGATACTACACTTAGTCAAATTAATTGTTATCCCGTATTTCTCGAAACGTTCAAACACTTGCCTCAGATGCTCTTTATGCTGCGACTCATCGTCGCTGGCGATAATGACATCGTCTAGGTAGCTGAACAGGAAGTCCAGCCCCTGCAACACTGCGCTGTTCATAAACCTCTGGAAGGTCTGTGCTGCATTCCGGAGACCAAAGCTCATCCTAGGAAACTCCCATAAGCCTATGGGCGAGATGATCGCTGTCTTTTCGACGTCCTCCGGTGCTACGCTGACACAATGATAAGCGCGGTTTATGTCTATTTTCGAGAAAAGTTTTTTACCTGCTAGCGTATAGGTAAAATCATGAAGTCTTGGTATGGGATAACGGTCTGGTTTTGTTATTGCGTTTAACATTCGATAGTCACCGCAAGGACGAATTTCGCCATTTTTCTTTGCCACAACATGTAATGGACTGGCCCATGCACTTTTGGATGGCCTACAAATCCCTAACTCTTGCATTAGACGAAATTCTTCCTTGACCTTTTTGTACCTATCGGGTGGTAAGGGTCTTGCGCGAGCGTATACGGGAGGTCCGGTCGTCTCGATATGATATACAATATTATGGGGTGGAGTTTCCTTGAACGACGGTGGCTTGGTGATTGCGGGAAAACGAGATAACAATTCATGATACGGATGGCTCTCAACGACTGTATATATAGAAGGTTGTTTACTACTTACAGTTACAGCAGTTACATCCATATCGGTCACCCTGTCTATCAGCTTACGCTCGCCCACGTTAACTAAAAGTTTGTGGAAGCTTAAAAAGTCTGCGCCTAGAATTGGCTGTTTAACGTCTGCAATCACGAAGTCCCAACGATACGGTCGTCGTAGCTTAAAGTTCAGCACTAACGATTTCACTCCAAAAGTCTTTATCTCCGTGCCGTTGGCTGCGAAAAGTTTGTAACCCGAGCACGCACTTTTAAAACGATTTTTCTTAGTGGCCGGTAATACCGAAATGTCTGCGCCCGTGTCCACTAGAAAACGTAAACCACTATTATAATCCGTAACCCGAAGTCGGCTGCTAGGCGATATGGTACAGACTTCCGACGGCGCCTGCACCATACTTGCTAGTTTTCCGAAGGTTTCTTCCAAGCGCACGGCGATCTGCATTTAGTAGAGGCGTCCCCGAAGCGGTAATGGTAATAACAGAGCCTATTTGGGTCATCTCGACGCCGTGACGTGCTTCGTCCTCGCGTTACCGCACGCGAGTTGCTACGTCGTCTATAGCGATCTGGCTGTCTTGACCGACCTCGTTCCAGGTCCATGATCCTGACGCTGAGCTTCGCTATTTCCGCCAAAATTATTGCTGTATCGCCTGTGCTTGCTGCTGGCCTCTGCGTAACTTGAGCGACCTGCCCGGTACGCGTAGCCTCCGCAACGTTGTCCGCGATGCTCGCCAGACTGTCCAGGTCGGTGATCTGTGATGCCACCAACACTGCTCGAACTGTTGTGGGAAGATGATTCTGCCACATGATGCGCACTGTGTCGTCAGGGAAGTTGTCCTTAGCCAAATTCCGCATCTGGAACAGGAGTTGACTGGGCTTCTGATCTCCCAAGTCCATTTCCCCGAGCATCTTCTCTATCTGCCGGTTCTTGGAGTCTTCCAGCATACCGAGTAGCTTTGCCTTGAGAGCCTCGTACTTGCCCGTGCTGGGAGGTTTTGCCAAGAAATCTGTGAGATGCAGTATCACTTCCTTGGGCAGTTTCGACACTACGATATCGAATTTGGCGTCATCGCCCATCTTCTGCGGCGCTAGTACTGCCTCTGTACGGATAAACCACACGCGTGGCTGGTCTGTCCAGAAATCTGGTACTCTTGATGACAGTGAGATCGCCATCACGTCTACCGTCACAGGCTGTTCTTGCATTTGTGGCTTAAACGTAGTAGCGTTATGCACCTGTGTCGGTTGAGTCTGTGTCAATTGCCCTTGAAGCAGTAAATGTTGTGCTTGTTGATTTGTCAGTTGCGTCTGACCTCCAGTCATCGTTTGTTTCCGTCGCCGTTAACTAAATATATCTCCGATGTCCTTCTGTCGCGGGTCACCACTGTGCGAGATGGTGATGTGGATACTATTGGGTCTCGGGATTCGCTGGGTTATTATTATCAACCCCCGTATGTGACCTCGGTTGAGGTTGTATCTGACTCCTAGTGAGGTGAAGGTGCGACGACTTCTTGGAATAACACAACTCGATGGAATATATAAAGTTAAGTTTATTCGCTACCAACTATTGACTAATATATGCGGTAAACAGACGAGTGTCGGTAGCGAGTTGCGGCGCGGAACTGTGTGGGCATGCATCGAGCCGCGTGTCGCTGACTATGCATACCTATGTTCCCCACACATTGTTAAAAGTAAGTTATATTAGGCGTTTCCACTTGCACCTACTCAATTCTCCTACTCTGGTAAGAGCACGAGGACCAGTATGTCCTTATGCTCCTATCGTGACCTTATATGCAATTAGTGCACTTAAGTACAGAATAAAAAATAGCGACCGACTCGTGGTCACATCGTTTTGTCACAGTAACAACTTTTACTCGTGGACACATCACTTTAAAAAAGATAACACTTTAACAGACCCGTGTAGGTACGACGACGAGCGAAGCGAGGAGGAGTGTTAGTTGTAAGGTGAGCCTAAGCGCGCGAGCCGAGCGAGCGAAGCGAGCGTGCCGCGGCAGCGGCCGGCGAAGCGCCAGAACCAAACAGTGTGGCTACGAGGAAAATTATGGTAGGAGCATAAGGAAATATTAGACCTCGTGCTCCTACCAGTAGGAGAACCGAGTAGGAGCAAGTGGAATCGCTCGTTATATTATTTTAAAATATGCATTTATTTCAGACCAATGTTGTCCATATTTTATACTTTTATTATTATTTATACTGAGTTCTCAATGATTTCGAAATATAAACCACAGTCAGTAATAAACATAAAATATTAGCAATTCAAGTCTCGAAAGCGAATAATTTAAAACCGTTCCGCAGAACCAATTCCAACACGACGGGCTTGATAACTATTCAAAAATTTCGACCGGCAAAATTAAAATGCAAATCTGAAAAGATTGGGCCAATATTTGATTTGAAACTGAGTAGCCCGAGGGCCCTCAAGGGCAGGGAAATCGTTGTTTCAATATTAGTATACCAAATTCTAAGAGTCGGGAGACCAATTTGATTGGACATTTGTATTGTACGTAAAGTGAGGGATTCGGCTTGTCTATATAAGATAATTAACAATTGCTGGTAACCTATCGCAATCACTAAAATTTATTGACCGAATATCGTTTGTCCGAAAACCTTTCGTATTAATATGAGTTCTCCGAATATACAATTCATTACTTTTTTCATTTACCATTTGATGTTATCCAAATGTTTCAGTTGTCCGAAAAACTTTTACCGCTACAGTCATTTGGGCTTTGGCTTGTTACAACTTTTGTTTCACAGCCAATTTTTTACTTATCCATCATTACTTTCCGTATTTCATACGTTTAGCCAAATGTTCATTTTGAGGGAAATTCAAAAGTAGTTTTACTGAGACCAAGGCAGGTCGGTTTAGGTACGACGACGAGCGAAGAGAGGAGGAGTGTCAGGTGAACAGCGACCCTACAGCGCGCGAGCTGAGCGAGCGTAGCGAGCGTGCCGCGGCAGCGGCCACGGAAGCGCCAGAACCAAACACTATTTTACTACCTAATGCTTACATAATGTACTGTATAAGTATGGGTCAGGTCGGAAGAAATAACTTGAAACGCCGCCATTTCATGATATGCCTAAAAGTTGGCCAGGCTTATCACGATGTGCCTGATAAACAATACGGCAGATCGATGAGAACAACGCATTCGTCCATATTCCTAGCTCTATACCAGGTACATCGAAAAGTAGTTTCTTTTTTGGCCACTGGTGGCGCTGCGTATGCGATGGCGGCCGTGTTTGTTGGGAGCGAATAGTCAGGGCGGACAAAAATGGCTTGTCATAAGCGAACTGTGTCGTAGGTCGGTTAGGTTAGGGTTCACTTGTGCCCCTCAGCCCAAAAATAGACACCCCGCGCAGCGGGGTGGCGTCGACTCGCTGGAGATTATCAGTCCGCACTCCTTATTTTTTTTTCATTTACGTATGCGATATGCGTCGGAATTTCGTGATCTGGCGAATTTTACAATCGCCCGCCCGACATATACATTATTTACCATAAATACAGCTTTAGGAGGATAACCTTAGTTTAATTTTAAACTTTTTGCTTATGTTTTTAATTGAAAATGCATAAGATAACAACCATTTTCATAAACAACCATATGAATTAGTAACATATGTGTGCTCCGTATAAACAATAATATTATGTCAAATATATTAAAGCCGATTTGATAAAATACGAACAGATTATCAACCGAATCGTTACGTCGGTATAACGATATTGTGGGTATACCAATAATTGGGAATCATGGATTTGTTAAACAATTACATAAGCTAAACCATAAAATGACCAGCCGTAAAGGTCGCGAACTAAAGTGTCGGACAAACGAAAAAAAAGGCAAACGAAGTTTGTGGAATAGTAAATGCCGAAATGAAAATAGGACAAAAAAAATTAGTGATTCAGATAGGTAACCACAATTGCTACGAATTGAAAAACCATGACCTTTTTATTTCAAAAGTTCAATATGTCAGAACCGGCTCAACCGGTTTTGTAAAAACGTAGCTTCAACCATCTTATTGACGACCGGTTAGCCTAGTGGGTAGTGACGCTGCCTACGAAGCTGAAGGTCCTGGGTTCGAATCCCGGTAAGGGCAAATATTTGTGTGATGAGTATGAATATTTGTTTCTGAGTCATGGATGTTTTCTATGTTTTCTCTGTATTTAAGTATTTATATCTACTATATATCGTCGTCTAGTACCCATAACACAAGCCTTACTGAGCTTATTATGGGACTAGGTCGATTTGTGTAATCGGAAAAGGGACCTATTGATCGTTTTCCTTTTTATTATAATCAACGATATGGTAATATAAATGCTACGGTTCAAGGTTAATAATTTCACAGGCACCAACCATAATAGGAGTGTAGACTCGAAAATTATTATAACTTCAAAAGAAAGAAGCCAAAAAATATACCTAGTGACGGAAATCCCATTCAGATATCTCAAAGAATTACGAAGTTAAAACCGTCTCAATTTTGCTTGCTAGAGAGAGAAAACGCAAACAGTTTATGACGTCACGTTACGGGATGCTGCCGGGGGGGCCGCGTCGACGGCGGCGCGGAACACGATGGGCACGGCACATTGGCGTTTATTAGTGATGTAACAAACAAGCTTCCAACCTCATCGTTTCGTATGAAGTTGCGTTTTGGGAAAAAGGGCGGAACTTACCCCTTCTTAAAACTTTGGGCACTTATAACTTCGTGATTATTGAACCTTTTGCGTTGATTTTTTCTCCATGTGACTGCATTTTAAATCCTTTTAAGAGAAAATATGACATAATTGATTATTTTATTTAGTATCTACACCTCTATTTCGCTGCAGGAGCCTTTCCGTGTCTAACGGAGTGAATGGATAAACCGGCTAATATTCAGCATGGTACACGGCACTTTAACATTGTTAAAAAATTGTAAAACTCTCTCACAATACCCATTTCAAATATTGCCACTATATCATGAAATAATGTGTATTTATTTATTTATTTATCTATCTCGACGACGACAGCTTAAAGACAAAAAACCGTCGATTCGTTTAGGAGCTACGATGCCACAGACAGACACACAGATAAGTTATATTTTAAGATCTTTATCTGTATCTTTCCCTATGTGCCCTGAAAACCAGACCACCTTTAGCATGATTTGCTGGTGACATACGCTGAGGTATCCATTTTGGTGAATTTCAATTGTAAGAAACACATGTAACATGACATCACACCAAATAAGTATATTTCTTTATTTCAGATACATGTATATACAGACACATCAAACGTATAACACCCCTCTTTTTGTGTCGGGGGTTAAAAATGACAATTGAGTGGTCCCGAGATGGCAGACCGTGTTTATGGCACAGCAGATATATGGTTACAAGCGGTGAAGCAAATCCGTCCAAACATCCCATGCGACGTACTCACACAGACACGTGTCGAGTCAGTTAACTTAAGTGCAAGTCGGGGTAGTCGACGGTACAGTCCGCGTGCCGCCCATGCGCCTCATAGAAATGATTTTAAAAGTAGCGCAGGTGTAGGAAGGTCTTAAGCGACACTAGTTGAGGTACCGCTGGAATATGTAAATGCTCACGTCTGAGGGTTGCTTACGTAAATTCCTGGACGTACGTTAGAACAACTCAACCGTGATTTTCCCATAAAGAAAATTACATTTAGACCTACCTATCGTACGTACAGAAGCTACCAACACAGTTATTCAGTGAGGAGCAGACTTCCCCAAGCACGAGGTTGCGTATGTTAAACGGATAGGATCACCTTTGCATGGTCAGTTCGAAAACTTACACATAATTACCTCACTGCTTGGTGCGACATGTGCGGAGTGTAGCAGTACGCAAATATAATATTGACAGTATACTAACATTGTCAACTACGTTTACTTTAGTAAATCACAAGAGGCCTAGACAAGGTTACAATCGACAAGCGCTAACGCCAATAGAAAACTAATAAAATGTATGGGAATGACATGTTAACGAAAAGCGTTTCGTGGGCATCTGTCATTCCCATACACTTTATTATTTTCTATTGGCGTTAGCGCTTGTCGATTGTAACCTTGTCTACGGCCCCTGACTAGCAACGAAACCTTGCGACGTCAGTAAGTTCTCAGTAAAGTACAGAACCGCATACCGATTCCGGCCGCTAAAAGAAGCCTACCTATACGTTTTTACTATAGTAGGATTCTCGTGACAGGCTCTGGGGAAAACGGGTATTTTCAGCCGCTAAAATGTGCTCAGCGTGACTGGAATCTGATCGATGACTATTACTTGTATAACATTTGTTATTTATGAATGTTTTGGGTTTGCCTCCTACAAGTCTTACATCGCTCAATCGTTTCACTTGAATACATAGGACGGCGCAGATTATCTCTTTTTCTCGTGCGCAAAAGGCATAAGCGTGTCTCTGTCAAGAGGGTGTGGTCAACGCTACGCTAGTAGCGGTTCGCAGTAGTCCGTTGCAGCTTAACTATGTAACGAAAGCGCCCGCTCTGACGCATGTGTGTCTTTAGCCCATCCTGTATATCACAAATTCCTTAAAGACATCTAACAGCACTTACATTATACATAAATATTTAATAAGAAAACACAGTACATGTAGGTACCTCGGAAGAAACATATTTGTCACCGTAATAATATCACTATCGACGATATGCGGTATTCATTTTCAGAAATGCTGGTAGAATTTTGACTTGTATAAGTGGAATTGCGGCGTGCTGCTTGCAGAATGAAATTCAGTTGTATAATTTATATTTTTTATTCAAATATCAAAGTTCGTGCGCCAGCGAAGACAGCACAGCATATCGAGTGTGATACTTGTTTACAGGATTACTATCACTTTAAAGCTATGATAATTATGATATATATATATATGATAACCAAAGCAAGCCTCGCTATTGAAATTTGATTCGTGTAACAAAAGTTGAGATACTGCTTCACATATGTATTTTCTGGTAGAGATGGGTTGATTGTTGCGCATCATTTGGTGTTGTGGGACAATGTCCGTGTTCGATCCGGTATGGAAATGGCATGGCGCATGAATGGAAAAGAATCTCTACCCGAGTCTGACAGAGTCTGAGAGGTTAAGAGAGGTAGGGCACAACGTAATGTCATCACGCTTGAATCTGGAGCAGCCCGACTGGGGGAGTACCTCCACCTTACAGAAGACCACAGCCTCAATAGCACTGCTGCCTATTCCGTAGGTATTGTAGAGTTGTGTTCCTGATGGTGAGTAAGGTTCCCAGAGCTCCATCCGTAAAGGCCGGCAACGCACTCACAACACCTCTGGTGTTGCAGGTGTCCATGGGCGGCGGTAATCGCTTACCATTAGGTGATCCGTCTGCTCGTTTGCCTCCTATAACATAAAAAAAAAGTTCACAGATAACTGAAAACAACCTCATTCACCCCCAAGCGACAACGTCCCAACCCTCATACGCGGGTAGATAAAGTATTCAAGATTTGGCAAACATATCCCTATTACTTCGTTAGCGCGCTATTAATTCGTGAGCGACTGTACTGCGCGGGCCGACTGTGCCTGAATTAGTTATGCCCTTTGTGAGCCTTCACTAGAGCTGGTATAAATTTCGTCAATTAAATATTCGACCCCTTCTTGACGTATGGATGATAACAGTTTCTAACCAAGTTTAACACGTTCGCTGACAGTACGTCGCTAGGCGGGAAATTCAAAAGTAGCGATATGACAGTACGTCGACGGGCGTACCTACTTTTTTTTAGATTATGGGCAGTACGTCGGCCGACGATAGTTTTTCATATAAACACTGTGAAGAGTAGTGTTCACTGTCATATAGTAAGGAATCTTGTATTTCCTACTGCCGTATCAAGAGTATTTCAATAGCCCTATACCTGTCCTTTACACACACACGTGCACCGCTCGCACTTGAGTACTACGTCGAGCGGCGTGAGCGCACGCTTCGGTTTTTAAACAATAAGTGCAATCAGTGTCGTTTTGAGAACAACTACGGAGTTTTGTCGCAAAAGCGTAAGTAAAATTTACATATTCGTTAATTTGCTTGCTTTCCTTGCATTAGATGCATAAATACGATTTACTGATATTGGTCTTTACTTAGTTAACAATACCCACATTTTAAACTATAATTATGTTAATTACGTTGCCGAGCAATTATTGATACATAAAATGATTCTATTCTATCATCTAATATAGTTAAATGATTATAATTGAAGATAGCTTGGGTATGCAAGTATTACTTAGCAGTTTGTAAGAATTATAATTAAGTATAACTCTAAGTTCGTAGGTAGTTTTTACACTAACAATCTGGGTCAATTTAGTAGTTTTTTTAAGGTTAAGGATCTGTATGTTTCGATACTGATGGTGCCCATCTGTAAAATTTAATGGTCGGGTATGCTTTAAGTTAAGTAGGTACCAAAAGGGAAATTAGTCACCTAGTTCAACTACACATAATATATGATTCATATATATGTATGTAAATAAATGTGAATGGCACAATTATAGTCTTCTAATCTTTAGTACTTAGGTACTTAGTCCACTGATGGGTTGTACGATTTTTTCGGGTGTCGCTATTGTGATCACTATTTTAAACCTTTGATAATTGTATTACGTAAATTATGATGCAGATATTATCATGTAAACCTTAATTATTTCAGATGTCGGCGAAAAAATGGCATAAACGTCCAAATAAACGCTTGTTTGACGATCGGACATCAACTTCGGACACTGAGGTGGATCCATTTGTAGACAGTGAAGGTGAATATAGCTCTGATAAGAACTATGATCCACAGCAGGGAGGCGAAGCTACCGACTCAAGTTCTTCAGAGGAAATATTTTCTCTTAGACCTCGCCGACGTACATCTGGAGGAGGCCCTGTCGCCTCATCGGATTCAAGTAAGTCTGATATTTCCAATAGAAGCTCGGATTCTGAGCAGGCCGATCAGCCTAGCGAACAGACTGTTCCAGATTCATTAGTTCCAGAAGCAATAGACAACTTGCTCTCCTTTTCCACATCTCAGAATGATATTGCTACTACGAGTAGTATTGATCCAGCACAAGTGCCGAATCGGCAAAGATCTCCTGTACCACAGGAGCAGCCGTGGACGAATACAACATATGAGATTCCTGATTTTGAATTCGATGCTGATTCACCTGGCATACAATTTGAGGTAAGACCTGAGACTAGCGTTGAACAAGTTTTCGATCAGGTTTTTCCAAAAGAGTTCATTGAGTATCTGGTCCAATGTACAAATAATTATGGTACAGCTTTGTGCAATACAAACAGACCATCCACTCGACACTCTCGGTCTCAAAATTTTCGCCACACTACAATTGAAGAGATGAAAAAATTTCTTGGGCTGTCTTTATTACATGGACACATTCGCATTCCTAAACAGCAGAAACTGTTTACACATGATGACCCACTATATTACCACCCGGTGTTTTCTTATATAATGTCTTCGCGACGTTATGAGCAGATACTGCGATGTCTTTGTTGTTCAGAGTTGGGCGCTAAGAGTGCTGAAAAAATAAAAAGATTTGCTGATATGT
Source organism: Epinotia demarniana (assembly GCA_945867215.1). Taxonomy (NCBI): domain Eukaryota; kingdom Metazoa; phylum Arthropoda; class Insecta; order Lepidoptera; family Tortricidae; genus Epinotia; species Epinotia demarniana. The sequence continues at coordinate 1,795,976 of OX244264.1, forward strand.
TGACAAGGAATTTTAGAAAAATATATAAACCCGCCAAGGAGCTTAGTTTAGATGAGTCTTTGCTGTTGTATCGTGGGCGACTTCACTTTCGGCAATACATTAAATCTAAAAAGGCTAGATATGGAGTTAAATTCTTCATCTTGGCATCGGCTGACGGTTACGTCCTGAACATAATAATGTATAGTGGAAAAGATGAAAACACCCAATTGACGGGTACAATGGGTCCAAAACTTGAACGGTTGGTGATGCGATTAATGAGACCATATTTATTGAAAGGTCATCACCTATTCATGGATAATTATTACAACTCTGTCACGCTTTCGCAGAAACTTATAGATTTAAAGACTCACACAAACGGCACCCTTCGTGTCAACCGAAAAGATAATCCAAAAGAAGTGGTGGATAAAAAAATCAAAAAAGGTGAACATGTTTGGGTTAGGAAAAATAAAGTCTATGTTAGCAAATGGGTTGATAAGCGACCAGTAATTATGTTGACCACGACCGAGCACCCCCGTATGACAGAAACAACAAACAGATACGGAAAAATTGTTAAAAAGCCTATAGAAGTAGCAACATACAATAAATACATGTCCGGTGTGGACAGATCTGACCAAATGATTAGTTATTATTCTTCGCCGAGAAAAACAATACGCTGGTATAAGAAAGTGCTTTTCCATCTAATGGACACCGCAGTATGGAATTCATTCTACTTATACAAAAAAATCGTATCAAAAAATAAAAACTATGAGTTCTGTACATACCGTGAAGAATTGATAAAAAAAATGATAGGCTTAAGTGAAAACTGCAAAGGCAAAGACTTAGTGTCAGACCTGAAAAAAAACAGCAACAGAAGACATAACAACCTCCAAAAAAATATCTTTGAACCAGGCCAAGAACGAAAGCTTTGGGGTCACTGGCCCAAACGCCAGCCTGCACCTGAAAATTCGAAGAAAAAATACTCATTTCTGATGTGTAAAATGTGTTCCAAGAACAAGAAGAGAGTAGAAACCAGCTACCGGTGCATTGGTTGCCCGGGTTTTCCTCCACTATGTCCTGAATGTTTCCAAGATTATCACCAACTTCTTGAGCAGCAAGATAAAGATTCTCTTGTTTGATTTTCAATTTACGTAATTTGCGTATTTGTTTCAAGGCAATTACGTCGTTTATAACACTTTAAAGAAATTGTTGAGTTTTTGTTTGGTTTTTCAGAATAGATGTCTTATGAATATCTTCTTTTATTATTTTCCCTTGGAAGAGTTGGAAAACATGAGGCCCTTCGACGTAGTGTCACATTTAGACATACAAACGTATGCTCAGCTTGACACTACGTCACTTGACGGGCAAGTTATTCGACGTAGTGTCACATTAAGGCATGCAAACACATGACCAGCATTACACTACGTCGACAGACGGGAACGACCCTCGACGTAGTGCCATATTTAGGCCAGTAATCATATCTCAAGCCTGCCACTACGTCGACAGACGGTTCCGTCTCTCGACGTAGTGTCACATATGGACATGACAACATATATCCAACCTGATACTACGTCGATAGACGGCAACAACCCTCGACGTAGTGCCATATTTAGGCCAGTAATCATATCTCAAGCCTGCCACTACGTCGACAGACGGTTCCGTCTCTCGACGTAGTGTCACATATGGACATGACAACATATGTCAAGCCTGCCACTACGTCGACAGACGGGTCCGTCTCTCGACGTAGTGTCACATATGGACATGACAACATATATCCAACCTGATACTACGTCGACAGACGGGACCGTCGCTCGACGTAGTTTCACATTTAGGCCAGTAAACATATGTCAAGCCTGCCATTACGTCGACAGACGGGACCGTGCCTCGACGTAGTGTCACATATGGGCATGACAACATATCCAACCTGATACTACGTCGACAGACGGGAACGTCCTTAGACGTAGTGTCACATTTAGGCCAGTAAACATATGTCAAGCCTGCCAGTACGTCGACAGACGGGACCGTCCCTCGACGTAGTGTCACATTTAAACATATAAAAATATGTTCAAATAGGCACTACGTCGAGAAAAATCCACGTCTGTCGACGTAGTGTTGCACTGAGGCAGGTATTTTTTGCCTAATTAGTCACTACGTCGTTGGACGTCTTCGGCTGTAGACGTAGTGACGCGTTTATTCAAAATAATAACACTGAATCTGTAAGTACGTCATTTGACGGGTTGTTGTTTAGTACGGAAAGTTTTACTGCCGTATCATGGTGTTAGGGTAAGAGTTCACTGTCAGCGAACGTGTTAAGCGAGGCTATTTCGTTAGAGGTTTTATTACGCCAAACCGATAACTCATGTGTTTTAATTCCCATGCAAAGCATTAGACGAAGATAAAAAGAAAAACTATATCTATTGACATTTGACATAATTGAGGTTTATGAAACGTGAGTCGGTACAGTGTTTAGCTGTCATCACGAGACAAAAGGGTAATTGCGCAAGTTTTTGTAAAACCTTTAGAATAATTCAACTGACATTTTACCATATAAAATAAATTATATTGGTCTACCTAACTTTACGCACTTAACCTGCTGAGTTGGCCACGCGCGTATGACTAATTTGCAGCGTCCATAGTTTACTACGGCCGTTTACCAACAGACGGGCTAAAAACCTGTTTGCCAACATCATGATAGTAAAATAATGTTTTGGTATGGTATGGTGATAATAAAATAATGTTGTCATTTGAAACAGCAATGTATGTAAAACACAACAGTAAACAGTTCTCGAGCTTTAAGAGTCTTCGTATGCAGGGTAAGATAAACTATGGATCATACAAAACTGCCCTACTTTCAAAAAGCATATTTGGAATGGCGCCTAGAATTTTTAACAAATTGCCAACAGCGATCTTGAAACTCCATGACCCTCATTTATTAAAAAAAAACATTGTTTAAATTTCTAGCTGCCAAAGCATACTATTCCACACAAGAATATTCAAATGACCCTAACATAACATAAGCGAATGATAGCATACTTAATTTATATTTAGTGTTTAAGAAGTTATGCATGCTGCATGCTTTTTTGTGGCTATTTGTATGCCTTGACAGGCAAGACATAGAGATACAATCCATAAACTGAACCACCGATGTACTATACCTATGTTTTACAAATAAATATTTTGTATTTGTATTTGGAAAAAATCGGCAGTTCCGTGTGCTTCAAAAGTCAGACGAACAAATACATAAAAAGTGATTAGGTTCCATTGTGTTTTTGTTTTTCTTCCTTATATATCATGTAAACCACTTTTCAAAAAACTTAATATACTAGCCCTCCCCTACCTCTAGAAATCTGCATGTTTGTAAAGAGACATATGCATCTATTTACAACAGCTGCAACCAATTCTACTAGAATTCAACGTAAGCCTGGACGGTTGGTTCATAATTACATTCTAAGGACAAAATTGTACTCAAACCAATGCTTTGAAATGTGTATGAAAGTTTTCAACAAGTTACCAAAATGTACACAAGAGCTACCTCTAAATAGATTTAAAAATAAATTATGTAAGCTACTAACTGAAAGGAACTATTATAGTATAAAGGATTACCTCTCTCAAAATATTGAAAAATAAGATTCCGAAAGATATTTGCATGCTAGTATTTAGTACAAATAGCAGAATAAGCTACCTTTTGTCACCTACCGCCTATTGACACTGATGTACCTACTTATTCTATGCAAATAAATTCTATTCTATTCCATTCTATTCTATTCGTATTTCTTTTCTTTCTGTATATGCCCGTTTGTTTCCTAAATAAAAAATAAAAAATTGACTTATTATAATTTCCCAACATCCAGCCAGACGTCAATTAGAAAAATCGTTCACCGAATTGAGGTCGCTTGATACACGGAAACAATCTCAGATCGTATAAAAAAGCATTTCTAACTGTCACGGTTACGATAAAATGGCGGCAGGGGCGGTCCTTCAATATTTCCCATTTCCTTTGAGGACCAGGGAAGTTTGACAAAAATCGTATCACAAAAGAAAGGTAATTTCTGAAGATCAGAGGAGTATTTTTGAATAGGAACTGACGTCTCGGGGTTTTCGGTGAAGTTCTAACGTTTTGATTATCGCGGGGGGATTTAACTGACAAGTGCTCTTGAAGTAACGGGCCGGGATCGAGGTTGTTTTCCAATTATTCGGTACTTCACTTGTGCAGGCTTTAGAGTTGTCTCAACGATTGTTGAGTGATTGAACATTAAATCTATCGTTGGTAAATATAGCTGAAATTATGGTCTATTTTCGTATCGTTTCGCAAGAACGTTAGGTAGGGTAAATTGTAATTTCTGGTAATAGTACATTACGTAACTAGGGCGGTGAATTCGTGAATGCCCCCGATCGCAGGTGTTAAGGTGAGGGCCATAAATATGCGCTCTGGGGCTTTACGAAATACCGCCCGTGTTGAGTACAAAATTTTACGTCTTCACCTGGCCACAATGCGAGTATTGCCGTACGCGCAGCGTGTAGTAAAACTCGCATTATGGCCAGGTGTGACGTAAAAATAGTTAAGTTTTCTTTACGCTCGTTCGAATAAACATCTCTATTGCAATCTATGTTTCAGCCTCTTACCAGCATCTGCATCCGATTCAACCCGGGCTAATCGGGATGCACTCATTTAAAAGTAGGCACGCAGTGAATATACTGTACCGATTTGACTGACAGTTGACACTGACGGCTGACACCATCTTGGTTGTCAACAGCAAAGTGACCTAAGTATGACGATATTTATTTATCTATTTATCAGGAAAGCGGTTGAGACAACTGATGATGATCATAATACTTTTAATTACACGGTTTAACTCAAGTATTCAATGTCTTCGTTTGAAGAAGAACTCCCGAAGAGTTCGAAACATGTCGCCCGGATTGACATTGAATACGTGAGTTGGACCGTGTAATTAAAATTATTATTTTAACATCTCTCACGAAAGTTTAAATTCGATGATGATCATTATTGTCATCATATCAGCCGGAAGACGTACGACTGGGCAAAGGCCTCCCCCAAAGAGTGCCACAATGACTGATCCTGTGCCACCCGGAACTGATTTTTATATGTGTACTTTAAGTACCTATTGTAATTGTTGACATACATTTTTTTTAAAATAAATGTGATTGTCTAGTTTATTCTTTCATTTATTAAGGTTGAAAATATGTGTTTTCATGGGGGTTCTGCCTTTTCTCCGAATTTGTTATGTCCGAGTTTCACTTGCCAACCAACTTTTCGCCGATGATTCCCCTTGACAACTAACTAATGGCAAATTTTTGTATGACAACAGATTCATTTGGTAGAGTTATTGTTAAGTCGATTATTATAATGAATTAAACATTTTGGCATACCTATCATTTGGCAAATCTTTCAGTTGGACAAACAACTACTAACCGAATAACGTTTCGTCAGTGCAACATACTACAAAGAACATAAGACAGCATAACATAGTCAGACTTTTATTCAACGTGTTTTTATATAAGTTACAAGGAGGTAAGTGGGGATGGGGAGACGAAGCTACCCGCACAGGGGGTTCGGGGGCGAAGCCCCCGTATTAAAAAAATATCATACAATTGATGTTATTTGTAGGTTAGGTTAGGGTTAGCTTGTGTCCCTTAGAGCGGAAATAGGCACCCCGCGGGGTGACGTCGACACGCTGGCGGTTATGTAGGTAAGGTTTAGGTGAGGTTAAAATAATTGGCAGGTGTTTGTTTAAAAAATAACACATGTACTTCTACATACATACTTACCACCAAGCAACAGTCCAAAAGTAATGATGTAAACAGTTATCTCCAATGATGCGATAATTCAGGTACCATCATTGTCAAAAAAACAAGTGAGGTGTTGCGCTTACTGTCTCTGTAAATACGTTACATAGTTACTAAATAAAACATCTGGTAAGTGTTATACCACGAAATGTATATAAGTTAAACTGATCCATTCTGCTACTGGAAAGGTGGCATTTTCAAAAGTGAGTTTATGAAAAAAAGTCCAAGCATACAGTTGGTAACTGTGAGGTTGGGAAATAAAACTAAACCTTTTGATAAGTTGACGCTTAATCATTCGGCGAAATGATATTATGCGAAAAATTGGTTGCGATGTGATATTCGTACATAAAATTTTCGGAGATGATTTAGAGAACCGTTTTCATATATATGTCACCTTGAAAACTTGAAAGCCAGGTGACAGATTATTAGTGTTCGCAGAGGTAAATGGAGTCGCCTAACTCGGTTTTTGGTTAAATGAATAACGATTAAATGTTTAATTTTACATAATACTCCTTGTAAATTATCTTGCGAGCATTACCTACTTATACCACGATAACACATGACTACCAATAACACAAGTATGTAGGTAAACATTGTTTAATAAATTTATTTATTTTTACGTACAAACATATCACCTAAACAGTCGGGACAGTATAATGTTTGTACCTGCCACCAATTATACAATTCGGTAAATGAATATTTTTTTTATTCTAATCTTAAAAAGTTAATCATAAAAACGACTCCATTATCCACTGTGTGAAATTTGCCACCGAAACTCCGAACACTACAGATTAATATGAAATTACAGCTTTGTAAATCAATTCACCCTAAGGCTTGTGGAACTGATTTGTGATTCTAAAATATGGCGACCATTTTATCTGCGGTGTCCACTCACTATTGTCGTTTTTTCTCCACATCGATCTGTAATTGGCTTTGAATCAGTCGGGGACAGTCGGGGGCACCGAGGCTATTAATAGCCTCAAATACGGCTTACGTTACAGTTAGAGCGTTACATGGCGACTTTTTGTATCGATACGACCAAGCGACTTTCGTGGGACACTTGCCATAGATTACCTTTCATAATCACCTGTCCTAGGTATGACGTCAGATTTATTATATGCCTGAAATAGCCTGAAATTTAGTAATTGAAACCAATATAAATTATGTAAAAACAGTTTGTCCGATATGGTATCTGGAAAAGTTAGTAGGTATTCATAATTTATGTACTCTTCTTCTTTTTCCATTTTACATAATTGAAATAGCAACGGTTATACTGATGCGGCAAAAAGCAAAGCTTTTCCTTTCACTGTCTGTACGATTTTTCAACAACACTTCGTCGCAACTTCTCAACCTCGGCCTTTTTCTCACTAGGACATAAACGCTGCACTACATAACACCGACCTACGCATACAATCACCTACGCACTCTTTTGTTTTCAGCCAGCAGAGTGAACACTCAAAGATTCCTTGAGAAACAAAAGACACGCACGCAAAACAAAAGAGTCATCAGTGACGCAACGAGGACGCAACGCACCCGAGATTGCAAAAATGAGGCCCTCGACTGGCCTCGTGCCTCACAAGAACACTCCGACTCCACGAGAATTACGAGTGTCACACCTTTTTATCCGACTGCGTCAAGAGTGTTATATTTTTCTAGCGTATTTACATATGTATGTATGGAACAAAATTATATTTCATGCGCTGTAACTCGTCAGCAAAAATGACCGCGTAAAACACATCGAAATCAAACGGGAATGCGTCACGTATGTCACAATCGACCTGCTGTCATCTTGCGCCTAAATGCCGCTAGCTTTGGTCCTGGAGGTTTAGGACAACTTGCTGGAAAGTCGACTCGCATGCGTCACAGCGTCTCATCTCTCGCTCGCACTGAGTAAATTAGAAAGAAGAGGATAGTTTTGTTCATCTCGGCGTCAGTTACGCTAGCTCTGATGTTATAATCAGACTTGAGAAATTGAACGTTAAGCCATGTCGCACCGCGTCTCACCACTTTATTTCAACATCAAGATAATGGGAAACCTTTTGGCTCTGATTCGGATGACGCGACATAGTCATTACAGCTAAACACTCCGCCTAGCTATTACCCCCCCTCTCACAGTTTGGGTAAACAGCTACTTCACCTAGTTTAAGCGCAAGGGCTCTTCAACCATATTGAATAAGCATTTCATTAATGTGTACCGTGTGCGCTCGAGATACATTAAATTTGGGGTGTTTCGTAGCGAATGCAAGGGAGAATTACTGTTTAATAATATTAAGTTATTTTTACAAACTAATTAGCGCTAACTATGAGCTATCAACTAACTCATCTTTGCGTGCTTCTGTAGTATGCGTGCCCTTAAATCCATACTATTTAATATTATAAATCTGAAAGTGTGTCTTTCTGTCTGTCTCTTTCTCTGTCAGACTGTCTGTTACCTCTTCACGCTTAAGCCGCTCAACCGATTTAGATGAAATTTGGTATGAACAAGAAGTCCGGGGGACCTAGGATAGTTTTTATCCCGGCAGTCATCCTTTAGAGGAGAGAAACGGAAAGTAAAAGTTTGTATGGAGCTACGATATAAACGAGTTCCACGCGGACGGAGTCGCCGGCAGCAGCTAGTATTATATAAAATTTTCGTATACATATTGAGTTGCATTCTAAGAACAATATTTGAAGGGTGATATGGAGTCCTATTTGTTTCATTTTGCTGTATTGACGTATGACAGAGTTTTTTTTAGGTAAACAAACAGCCACTACAAGGAAATCTTAATATTAATAGCCTTATAATTAGATACAATATGTGTGACCAACACCGTTCACCACGTATTACTTATTTAAACTAATAAACATAATTAGGAATGGCCGGGTATGTGTACGAACTTATGTCTTATTATCATCGCAACAAGGTTCAAAGTATAAATGCTTCATCTCCCTTAACTGTGCCCACAAACAATAAAACTGCCAAATACTTCACCCTTAATCAGTCAAATAACCAACTTATGACCGTATCAGGAAAAAACATATTTCTCCCGACAAACAATTCCGAACATTAATAAGCGACTGTCATTGCCACATGATTTATCTGTTTGCCGGTTCTGTGTCCACATTCGATTCGCGTCGAAAACTTTTACGAGTCAGCGATTCAGCTGACGAGCCCGAATATTGTCGTCCCCTCCCTTCTCAAGCCCCCCCTCTCTATTACAGAATCATCGGGCTAAACATCAACCGGCTTATTTCTTTTATTCCCATATCTGAAATGAAAAGATGACGACTCCAAAATACCTCGCAATACGAAAAGCTTTTGATTTGCTGAGGATAAATGTATTTCGTTAACATTTAATATTCATATTCAGTTTGACGTAACTTGTTCTTTGTGATATGATTTGTATTGGCGAAGTCGGTAGGATCTGGGGTGGTTGCGAATATTTTTTGTTGACAATTTCATCTTTTGAGCTTTCTCAATCTTGAAGATCGCGACTGATAATCATTTAATTTTAGACTAGTCGCTCTGTAAGCTGTAAAATTCGCGAGCATGTCATTAAAATAAAAAAAAATCGAAACACTGATTCGAAACAAAAATTAAGTACATTATTGAACCTGCCCTATTTACCCCGTTGACCAGTAATATGGTAACTACAACAATGATATCAGTTTCTGGTCGTCCGACTGACATTGTTTGCGTTGGTTCGGCTTTGTCGTAGATTACATAATGGCATCACGTATTTGGGCGGTTGTATCTACTCTACTAAATACACAACACTATCTTCTACCCGTGACTCTCGATCCCCTTAGGGGATGATTTCGGGGATTAAAACTATCGTATGTCACTCTCCATCCCTTCAATTATCTCCACTTAAAAAATCACGTCAATTCGTCGCTCCGTTTTGCCGTGAAAGACGGAAAAACAAACAAACGCACGCATACACTTTCCCATCTATAATATTAATATGAATTGATAAAAATTTTACTAATTAATATGAGATCTTCGATCGAAAGAACCGAGACCATTCGAATAAAACACGAATATTATTTTACCAACACGCGACAGCTAATTGCGGCAACCTGGCTGCGGCAGAAGGAGGGTTATGCAATTGTATGTATGGTTGGATTCTTCCGATATCAATTATTTAATTTGCCATAACATAACGCTCGTGTTTGTCATATTAAAATAATTTGCTCTGACACTCTGACATTTTCAGGACATCTTTGTACATGTAGAACCCTTGTAGGTTAGGTTTGTTTTATAAGAATCCTGAAAAGTTGTCGTCTCTGAGAAAAACTAATCAGCGCAAATTACGATTATAGCATACGCTACATTTATTGATTTAATTAGTAACCCATGTATTGTACCTAAGTTTATTTGTTTGGCTTTGACAGTGACAAATTTTAGGAAAACAGGAAAAGTCTGTTAGATTGTAGCTTTGTAAGTTTGTTTGTTTTGAATGATCTTCGGAACCGATTATCGGATTTCAGAAATTCTTTCACTTGTGTTTGGAATGGACTTTCTGCATGGTTAATATGCATGGGTTTGCCTACGGTCTGTGCGATACGCGGGCGAAGTCTTTAATTTAATAGATATCGAGATAAAACGTTTATTTGTTTCCTACAATCACACAGAAACAACATTGTACAAAAAAAACATTATACAAAATATTCGATAGACAATGTTGACAAAGTAGACATGACAAGAACAAAACAAAAAAATAAACATAAAATTGCTGTGTACGTTGCAGCAAAACAAAATTGTTCATCACTTCACTGATATTCTCTCTGATCCTGAGACCCAAAGGGAAGTGGGTTTGAGGGAAATGGTAACAATATTTTGGGACCTCATTTTGTCCTATTAGGATCAAAAGTGCTCGTGATTTTCAGTGGAATAAAATTCAAATTAGTAGATTTTTTTTTGAAAAACTGTGAGCTATGTTCGTTGTGTAGAATTTTGATTTATTTATTGCGTAGTAGTTTGTGTTTCATCCAGTAGCAAGTGGGCCATCACCGTGGAGTGAACGATCGATAATATGATCTATCAACATCCCTTTATACAACCAATAAATCATGAGCCAAGAACAATAATAATGTTAATAGTTACACGGTTCAACTTACGTATTAAAACCACGTATTATTAAACCATGGTGATGATTAGCAATTTTTCACGAAAGTTTAAAATCGAAGAACAATAATATCCAAATTAAAAGCTATCATGCAGCCACATATTGATGGTAGTCCATTAGAACATCACGGGGCGGAAAATGAATTAATCGCGGGCATCCGGCTGGCATCCGGAAAGCGTCCGGCGGATGATGGATGTGGCATCCGCGTGGATGCGGGGAAAAATGAGGGCGTCGTTTTTGGTCACAGTAATTGGTGGTAGTATAAATGTTTGCACGGATTACCAATTTGGTTAGTGTTGCTGTTTGATAATCCCATTCTGTATGCTTATTTCAGCATTTGGCTAGTTTTAGTTATACACTGAATCTTTGAGCACAATCCGTTTTAATATAAAGTTGAAGACGTAAATCGATTTTTAGGCAATTTTCCGGTATTGATACAGACAGGGGTAGTCACGTTCATAAGGACATAAATATATGTACACACCTTTAAAACGTTGATTATACGAGGAGTCCTACATGTCGATCTCGTAACGCATTGAACGTAAGTTACGTAGAATCAAAATGTCATGTTTTATATGAAAAAAATACAGTTCATGTCCTAACGCGCGTTTGTAACGTTACTTGATTACCCCTCTGTACAGATTTATGTCCCTAATTATAAATATACCTATATACTATTCCTGACTATACATCCCTCCGAGCATGAATCGATACTTCGACATTCTGAGGGGTAATCACGTAAAGTTTTGAACGCGCGTAATCGAACTGTCATTAGTTCATATAAAAATTTTGACATTCAGATCTACCTGACCGCTGCTATACAAAGTTTAAGTGTCGTTAGCTGACGTTACTGTTTAGTACAAAATTAATTTAGTATCTTAGGGTGGAAATGGAGACGCGGTAGAACTAGCCGGCGATGGCGGGACGAGCTAGACTCCTTTTTAAAGAATTGGCCAGAGATTACTCAGGAACGCGAGGTCTGGAAACGGAGAGGGGAGGCATTTGCCTAGCAGTGAGACACAGTAGCCTCTTAATAACTTTAGGGTAGCGGGCGCATCGTTTACTGATTACAATTTGAAACATTGGTACCGTGACAGCCTGAGTCTTGGAGGTAGTTGTCGCTGCACGCCTCCCCACGGCGTTACACGAGTAAACTGTTTCATCTTTGATCAGAACAGATCGTTCCAAGCTCAGCTGGCTGAGAGCCATTCAGATACGATAAGATAACACTGATTGACGGCGTATCTAGGTATGTCAGAAGGTTTCAAGTACGAATCCCGCTCAACAATCAATTCCGTTTAATTTGAAACATAGTTAACGTTATCAGATTTTTGCGCATAGCCTACAATTTTATCCAATTTAATATTTTCCCAATATTCCATTTTGTCGAATACAATACAGGCTTATCTTGCGGCGCTGTGCTGTGTCAACGTTGGGGAAATGCGGCCCCGGGGGCCCGTTGGCTGAATAAATGATTTTCATGGTGATTGCTCCGGCTCCTTACGATTCAACGCGTTGTTTAAGCATGGGGATAATATTATGTCATGGTGTATGCGTGAGTCTGTAACTGACGATGAAAATGAGGGGGTGTTATAAGTTTTATAAGAGTATGGGTGTATCTATGTATCCGTGTGTCTGTCTCTGGCATTGTAGGTCTCAAAAGTTTGGACCGATGTGTCTTTTTAAATCTAAAGTCTAGTCTGCCGAAACAGTTCTTAGGAATCTCAGGGGTGTTTTTTTATTTAAGATGTAAGTAAGTTTTATAGCCAGTCACGCTGCACTTGATAAAATAAAAATTTTGGTAACTTTATATATTATTTCATACTTAATAAACCTTCATATTACAAGACACTACAAAAAGTGTTATATTTAGAGTGGGAACGATAGCATATAACGTTGCTATTAGACTAATAATATGTTAAATGATTCTTAAAACCTCTTCAAAAACTAGTTACAAAATACTAATTGGGTGCCAGTTAATGAGAGGTTTACTCTCCAAGCAACAGACAAACAACTGGAAAACCTAACTCTTTGAATGAAGTCGTAAAATATCTCGCAATTATTTTCTCGCACATAGAAGTAAACTAAACACCCTACTCAGTTCTGCTGACTCTAAGTAGCATTCCGGACGTTACGTCAAGAAAATTCCTTATGTGAATGAGACTCATTTCCAACTGGGGCCCTCTAGGGTTCGTGGGGGTCCGTGAGATCGGCTATGGCCATTAGTCGAGTCATTGCTGACGGAATGGGAATAGTAACGGTTAAAGAACACCTCAGCTACAAAGGTTAATAAAAAAACTGCAATTTGGTCACACAGATCGGTGGAAATCGTTAGCTATTTGTAATTTAATTCAAATATAATATGTATAATATTATAAAATTTTAAATGAAAGCAAAAATTGAAAAATGTAATGTTCCGAGCCGGATTCGAACCGGCGACAACAAGCATTCATGGCCCGTCGCTACTACCAACTGAGCGACTGTAGCGACGGGCCATGAATGCCTGTGGTCGCCGCCGGTTCGAATCCGGCTCGGAGCATTAAATTTTTCATTTTTTCCTTTCATTTAAAAATTTATAATTTTCTTTAGCAGCGTTACTGCTTAAAAACAAATATTAATGTATCTAAATATATAAAAGAAGAAGCTGACTGACTGACTGACTGACTGACTGACTGACTGACTGACATATCAACGCACAGCCCAAACCGCTGGGTCTACGGATTCCAAATTTGGCACGTAGGTTCCTTACAAGATGTAGGGGAGCACTAAGAAAGGACTTTTCAAAACTCACCCCCTAAGGGGGTAAAACGGGGGTCCAAAGTTTGTATGGGGGAAGCATTATTTTTTGAACTACAGACTTGAAACTTTGTAGGAAGATTACTTATTAAAATACAAAAAATCTCTTTCGGCGTTTTACAATATTCCACCCCTAAGGGGGTTAAATAGGGGTGCAAAGTTTGTATTCAAAACTACTGGGACTACAAACTTGAAATTTACACCAGACCTTCCTTTTATGACGTAGGCAAGGGATAAGACGGGATTTTTGGAAATTCTATCCCTAAGGGTGTTTAATAGGGGTGCAAAGTTTGTATGGGTGAAACATTATTTTTTGTACTACAGACTTGAAACTTTGTAGGGATATTACTTATTAAGATACAAAAAAAGTTATTTCAGCGTTTTAGAAAATTCCACTCCTAAGGGGATTAAATAGGGGTGCAAATTTTGTATTCAAAACTACTGGGACTAGGAACTTGAAAATTACACCAGAACTTCTTTTTATGACGAAGGCAGGAGATAGAACAGGATTTTTGGAAATGCTATCCCTAAGGGGGTGAAATGGGTGTCCAAAGTTTGTATGGGGGAACATTATTTATTGAACTGGAGACTTAAAACTTTGTAGGAGGATTACTTATTGATACCAAAAAGGTACTTTCGGCGTTGTATAAAATTCTACCCCTAAGGGGGTTAAATAGGGGTGCAAAGTTTGAATTAAAAACTACTGTGTCTAGAAACTTGAATTTTACACCAGATTTTCCTTTTATGACATAGGCAAGGAATAAGACGGGATTTTTGGAAATTCTGTCCCTAAGGGTGTTAAATAGGGGTGCAAAGTTTGTATGGGAGAAACATTATTTTTTGTACTAGAGACTTGAAACTTTGTAGGGATATTACTTATTAAGATACAAAAAAAGTTCTTTCAGCGTTTTAGAAAATTCTACCCCTAAAGGAGTCAAATAGGGGTGCAATGTTTGTATGAGGTAAACATTATTTTTTGAACTAGAGACTTGAAACTTTGTAGGAAGATTACTTATTAGGATACAAATAAAAATATCCTTAGCGTTTATAAAATTCCACACCTAAGGAGATTAAATAGGGGTGCAAAGTTTGTATTCAAAACTACTGGGACTACAAACTTGAAATTTACACCAGAACTTCCTTTTATGACGTAGGCAAGGGATAAGACGGGACTTTTGGAAATCCTATCCCAAAGGGGTTAAAAAGGGGTGCAAAGTTTGTATGGGAGAAATATGATTTTTTGTACTAGAGACTTGAAACTTTGTAGGGATATTACATATAAAGATACAAAAAAAGTACTTTCAGCGTTTTAGAATATTCTACCCCTAAGGGGGTTTATTAGGGGTGCAATGTTTGTATAAGGGAAACATTATTTATTGAACTAGAGACTTGAAACTTGGTAGGTATTTTATTTATTAGGATAAAAAAAAAGTATTTTCAGCGTTATATAAAATTCCATCCCTAAGGGGGTAAAATAGGGGTGCAAAGTTCGTATTCAAAGCTACAGGGACTAGAAACTTGAAATTTACACCAGAACTTCATTTTATGACGTAGGCAAGGGATAAGACGGGATTTTTGGAAATTCTATCCCTAAGGGGGTTAAGAAGGGGTGCAAAGTTTGTATGGGAGAAACATATTTTTTTGTACTAGAGACTTGAAACTTTGTAGGAATATTATTATTAAGATACAAAAAAGTACTTTCAGCGTTTTATGAAATTCTCCCCCTAAGGGGGTTTAATAGGGATGCAATGTTTGTGGAGGGGAAACATTATTTATTGAACTAGAGACTTGAGACTTTGTAGGAAGATAACTTATTAGGATACAAAAAAAGTTATGTCAGCGTTTTATAAAATTCCACCGCTAAGAGGGTTAAATGAGGGTCCAAATTTTGTATTAGGGAAACTTATTTTTAGCTACTACGTACTTAAAACTTTGTGGACAGATTACTTATTCATTTACAAATAATGTGCTTTCAGCGTTTTTGAACTAATTACACCTAAAAGTGTTAAAAAAGGAGGTCCAAAGTTTGTATGGAGAAAAAAGGTTTGTTAGACAATTTTATTCGAGAATTCACAGGATAATTCCTAACGATAAATGAGCAAACAAGTGTTTCCGGTTTTTTGAGAATTCAACCCCTAAAAGGAGGCATGTGGTGACAAAATCTGAAAATCAACATCGGCATCTATTGTTTCTATGGTTTATCGGGTCGCTGATTAGGAAAACAACAACGATTTTACATTCCAACGTGGCGTCTAAATATCAATATGGGCGTTGTTATTACGGGTTTTTGGGACGTTAATAACGAAAATCACATAGATTTTGAAATCTAATGTTGTGGACATGAAAATTCATGAAAATATTTGTGCCAAATTGCAATTCAATCGGTCCAGTCTTTTTCGTAGCAAATCGGTTGTAACAGACTGACTGACACGACGGCCACACGTGATCCTATAAATAAGGGATCTATTTTTGCTTTTGAGGTATGGAACGAGACCCGCATTATATAGGGTTATAGGTTTTAAAGTTTGTATTTGGTGCCATCTCGATCGTCAGCAATCGGTACCTAGGCGAGTGCGGGCGGCGCGGCGGGACGGGAGGGTAGGAGACATTGGGAAAGTGCCTGCATCCGTAATAAGTACATTCAAGGTGCTGCACGAAGATCTGCTTACTTTTAATAAGTTAAGCATTTTGGCCGCCGTTAAATTAAAACAAATTTTTGGGTATTTATGTTAAATACTGGTTCGAATGGAAATGAAATGAAATGGAAAAAAATCTTAGGAAACAAGCCTATGGCAATGTCCAGGCCACAAATTTGACTTAACATTCGTGGAGATATTTTGTTATTTCAACATTAATGTTCATGAACATAAAGTAGCTTTTATTCCAGAGGACAGATTCTCATTAATTATGATCGTAAATTTAATAACAGAAATACGTACATACATACATACATTGACGCCTTTATTCCCAAAAGGGGCAGGCAGTGCACATGAACTTTATGTCCCAGCGCCACTTTTAGCATAAATGTGGGTATAAAAGATCGACAAAAAGTGATATTGCGACTCGACTCGACTTTTACGACACACACGGGAAGAAAGAGGGTGGTGAAATTCTAACCCGCCACCACACGGGCATAAATATAATAGTAAATAAAAATTAATTAACCATAATGGGTTATGACGAAAGGTTATTAGTAGGGGAAGTTAGTAGTAGTAGGTTAGTAGGTGGCGTAGCAATTCAATAATTATTGGAAAATTACTTTTACTACGCGGGCGAAGCCGCGGGCAAAAGCTAGTAATATTATAAAAATAAATCTGCATATATACGTCCCACTGCTGGGTACAGGCCTCCTCTCATGGATGAGAGGGAACGGGCATTAGTCCCAACGCTGAATATGAATATTTAATGTAAAATTGAATTCCAAATTTTCTGACTAGTATTATATCATCATCATCATATCAGCCGAAAGATGCCCACTGCTGGACATAGGCCTCCCCCAAAGAGTGCCAAAGTGACGGGTCCCGCGCTACCTGCATCCAGCGGACTCCCGCAACCTTTACCAGGTCATCAGTCCACCTTGTGTATTTATTTATTTCGTTTATTTCCAGTCTTGTTTGGGACGAGTAAATGTTTGAATTTGAATTCGAATCGACAAAATTAAATCCTACTTCTTGATTGGGCTCTTTACCCTTATAAACGGTGTCTCCTCTTAAATATGAATACGCGATAATAACATAATTTATACGCACGTTAGTTCTTAAATATTAACTACAGGAAAGACGAATATCGTTTTAAACACTGTGTGTGTGTGTTTATAAATCTATATCAGTCAAATTAAAATATTATTCATCTGAAGGTGCTAAAAACCAACACTGAAAACAGGCTGGTGGCTGACATAGTGTGGATTACAGGAATAAAGCCTTTTTTACATTTGTATGGAGCGTTGTCCGACTGGGGCAACCTGCTCCAAACGAATGTGTTTTTTTTGTCTTATCAGAAGGCGATACCTTTTATGCCCTTAAACGGTTCACTCCCCATTTTTGATACACTCTGTATACTTACACCGTGTTTATACTTGAAATGATTTGAGTTGTCCGAATTGCATCAAACTAGTCCAATCAAAGAGGAACTCTGCAGTCCAAGAAGATTCCAATTCCAGTGACAAGTTATATGAAGAGTCGGCCACCTTAAATAATGAGATTATTCACTATGACTCGTTTTATTACGTGGAGGAATGCTGGAAAGCGGACCCCAGATTCTAAAACGTCAGAAACAGGTGCCTGTCGTATCGCATAATTTTGATCGTCCCAAAATTTTTTGGCCGAGAATGTTTGGCATAATGTTGAGTGGCATACTACTTATTTAGCCTATTCATTTTTGCGCATACACATTTAAAAGTCCCAAAGTATGTTTATCCTAATATTGATTACTCGAACATCGAATTACCTAAAAAGTAATAGTCCTAATTTTCATTGTCATAGTAATTATTTTGCCTATTGTTAAACGTGCTAAAACTAAACCACCTATACTATTTTTTTCCTAAATTTTATACTATTTGTAAACTCTGAGCAGACCCGACCTACATCTAGATAAATAAAATAGGTTCGTTAGTTGCCTTTTGCCCCTCAGAGCAGAAAGAGGGGCCCCGCGAAGCGGGGCTCCGTCGACATGAGGGCTGGTCATAAGTAATTCAAGTATTAGGCAATTCTCAGCAGAGCCAACCTTCATTTAGATAAATTAGATAGGTTCGTTAGGTGCCTTCTGTCCCTCAGAGCAGAAATAGGGGCCCCGCGATGCGGGGCTCCGTCGACATGAGGGCGGGTCATATGTTATTCAAGTAAAAGGCAATTCTAATAGATATGTATGCGTAACAAAATGTATGCACAACATTTTTAGTAAATTAAATATAAGTAACATCAAAGTTATGCACATCAATAATTCTAAAAAAAAACCTTCAACACAATAAACATTCGGGCAATAAATATTTAGGACAATCGATATTAGGAACAACAATTTCGGCAAATAAAAAATATGCACAACAATGTTTATGCAATTCGATATTCGGCACAAAGTTGGTATGCGACAAAATATTAGGATCAACAATTTTATGCCACCCGATATACACCCGTCAGAAACACCAATCGAAAATAACAATCAGAAGAGACTGACCGAGAGAGCGTTTCACACATCGCAAATGCAACCCGCGTATACAAATTGAAAAACATTGTGGACAAAATCGTTTACTTTCTGTTGGAATTGTTTCGGATACAGCTGTTTTTGGTGAAAAAATAGTGTAAAAAAGTAATGACGGGGAAGCATTGACAAAATTCTGTTTACGACTACGCCGGAGGATATATGGTTTGATCAGTCTATGTTTGTGTTAAAGTGTGTTCCACTGTAGCGTCTACGATACTGAACCGATTTTGATGAATGAGATAGGTACCTACGTACCAAACAATTCAAAATTGTACTCCAGATGAATTAAGCTACATTTTGTATGAAAAAAAAAACGTAGCCGGGTAAAACTGTACAGTTTTTAGATTTTTTATGCGAGAATAAAAGATAAGAACATCAGTTTTACTATAGACTAAAAGCTTACAATTAGAGGCGAATAGCACGTGCCTGAGCTAGGATACCCTGTGATTCAGGCAAGAAAGAACTAACAATTAAAATCAACTTATTCATAATATAATACAATTCAATAGCATTCTTATTGACTAGTACAAAATATTTAGGAAGTTGTTTAACCTAGGCGCTAACTATATAGATAGAATAAAATTATTTTAAAACGATAAACAAATTCTCTCTCATGATAAAAAAGTATAGCCTGCAATTGACAACATTTCAAAATATGTAAATGATGCCTAAATCGAAAACCATTTCGGTAATTATCTTATCTGAACGTAATAAAGTGGTTTTCCCATTTTAATTCTTACTCGTTTCGGAGAAAATCGCTAAAATCTGTAAAACGCGGTATACCCCGTGCGTGACGTCATTCCTACGTCTGTTAGTGAAAGATGTGGACAGGTGCCATAGAGAGATATAATAATGACGTCATATTTTACTTACGACCTATTGGAATTCACTACTTTTAATTTTGATATTTTTGAATGAAAATAAACATTAAGGGAGAAATAAAAAAAACACGTATACCTCAAAATTTCATTTTCTATCGAACTAAATCATAAAATGGACCACTAAAAAAAATGAAATGTTGTCAATTGCTTCTTTCCATGCCTCAACAATAATGTTCTCCTATATTATGTTTAAATAAACATAGTTTGAGGAACAAATAACGAAAACAGTTTTATTTATCATTGTGAAAACGAACTGTTTATTTATTTTACAGTCGTCGGCTTCGTGTGGACAAGCATGGGTTTTAAACAAATAACCTTTACTCTGTTAGTCCAAAATCAACCTTTCGTTCAGTACACATCACAACTGCAAACAGCATTACCGTATACCAAATTGCTCACTATAAATAAATAAATATAAATAAATAAATAAATAAATATAAGGGGACAATCTTACACAAATCGACCTAGTCCCATAGTAAGCTCAGTAAGGCTTGTGTTATGGGTACTAGACGACGATATATATAATAGATATAAATACTTAAATACATAGAAAATATCCATGACTCAGAAACAAATATTCATGCTCATCACATAAATGTTTGCCCTTACCGGGATTCGAACCCAGGACCTCTTGCTTCGTAGGCAGGGTCACTACCAACTAGGCTAAAGCGGTCGTCAAACTATACAAAGTATTAAAATAACTTAAGATAGCCATTAAGGGGATGCCTTGATCCGAGTCGACCACGCCCCCTTGACAGAGACACGCTTATGCCTTCCGCGCACGAGAAAAAGAGCTACAACCCTCTTCGGGAATGACTTTATTGGCCAAACATCGATAAATACCCAACTCAGTGAAGTTTTATTTATATTTCATTTAGTGAGGTTTTAGATGAGGTAAAATACTATAGTTTTAACTTGATTGTGTTGTAAAATAATCTATTGTTTGAGTAGGCCGAGTAAAAAAAATAAAATAAAGACCTAACTTGTATCTTTTTTATATCGAGGAAATAGGCAATCATGTATCGATAAAATCAGATAAACATTGATCATATATCTATATAGTCAAGAATCATATATCTGAAAATCAGACCTTATTGTTTCTTCATGTGGTCAGAACGGCGTTTTGAAACGCACGCGATAATTAACGACCGCTTCAAAAGCCAAATGAATCAGCACCGAGTATCAAAACCGGTCTATGAATGTCAAAACTGCAGAGTTTAAATACTAGTTGGGGCGGCCCGTTGAATGACTAAACGAGGTTAGACGCCCCAACGCGCCATCCGAATAAAATGGTTGTGAATGTCAAAATTCAACGATGGAACATCAAAGTCAGCGTCTATCCATTTAGACGCGTCCGCAGTGAATGTCGAAACAAAACACGACCACGAGCAGTTGCCAGATACGTAGCATACCTACCCGAAAATGCAGTTAAAATATTACATCCATTGAGACCTTTGAAAAAAATGATATTATATGCAGATAAATTACGAACTAGTCTTAAGGCCCAACACTACCCAAATGAAATCTAAAATCGAGCCCCTCCACACGCCAGCACGCCACCCCCCTCACGCACGCCCCTCGATACAGTGACGATACAACAGCGCCACGTAAGAAGTGACGACTTAATGAACTAACAGGACACTGATTTGTAAAACGTAGTACTAAAGAGCGAAAAAAAGCATAGTGGTTGTTATAGATGGCGTTAAAGTTAAATTGGAATAATAAAATAAAACCAAGTGTATAAAATTATATAATTATATTATTTTATTGAAAACAACTCTTATTTCAAGAACATTAAAGTTTTTAAAGGGTAAATAATAACAAAAATGAAACTTCTATAAGTTGGTACAGTTTTCATTTAAACAAATCGGCAAGTTTTATATAATATCATTATTAGGTACACCTAATAATGATATATAAAACTATAGGTAACCTCTGCAGGTATATCGACGATATTTATAAAAAGTTCATCAGTGGGCATCAATAAAATCTAGTATTTTTTACGGTTCCTAAGGATCGTAGGATCACTTTGTTGTCTGTCTATTTGTCGGTTCAAATAACACAGTTAATTACATTCTTCTTATTTAATGTGGCACTTCCAACGAAGTGTAATATCAGGTAAATATTGAGTTTTGATATGTTGATATGTATGTTTTGATAAATATGAGTTCTTTATATCCCGTATTATTTAATTTAGTTTTGTTATAAAGGAGATTCTGTTAATAATTCAACATAATTTGTCAAAGGTATTAGCTTTTTAAGCATAAATGCACATTAATATCGATATCCCGGGATTGGCAATCAATATCGGAAATCAATCCCGGGTTCGAGAAATGTCCTATCCTTGCTTGCCCTGCCCATGTTTTAACCTAACAACAAATAATAAATCCCGGGATTTGATGACGAGTGATTTTAATTTATATTTATTTTTTTATATACCATGAAAAAATATCAAATGTTGTTACAGCGAATGAAATTATAAGTACTATTTATTTTCAAGAAAGCGCAAGCCGCGAAAGACTCAGTGTGGTACAGCCACAGATATAGGAAATTTAGTATTTTATATTCTGAGGGTACCTACAGCAGAGCCAGTTGGTTCTGGTCAGCGGGTTGCCACACCTAGTACTCTTCGCGCCTGCATTACTCCGCCACGGCTGATGACATGGTGGAGTATATTCACCAGAAGACTGGCTACTAGCTGGGGGTTTTCCAGCTGCATTTGCGCCACTACGTGCACTTCACCTCGTTTGTGGTGCGCGTGCCGCGGCCGCTGCAGGAGACCATCGCGTGTGCTGACTTCTGGCCGAAGGGTGTCGTGTTTCGGCGGTTCCGGGGTAACCTACCTAATTTTACACCGGACTTGATGGAGCTACCCTGTGTCGTCACCTAAATAGTTAGTTTTTACATGTTTTACCGGGATTTCGATATTGAAGATTTTTCATTAAAAAACCACTTTTCTCTGGAAAATATGACATTGATATTTAATTATATCATAATTTACATTCGAATATCCCGGCTCGTACCAATGAGTTTTTCGGAACGTATGTACGGAATATTTACCGTTAGCTTTTCGGTGAAGGAAAACATCGTCAGGAAACCGGTCTAATCCCAATAAGGTCTAGTTTTCCCTCCTGGTTGGAAGGTCAGATGGCAGTAGCTTGCGTAAAAACTAGTGCCTATGCCAAATCTTGGGATTAGGTGTCAAAGCGGACCCCGTGCTCCTACAGGGGCATTACCGGGAATAACGCTAAGAGGTAAATCTATAGGAATTATTAATATGATCGTCATAATTGATAATAAAAAATAAAATCATACAAATTAATAGCACTGCATGACTTCTCAGCCTTACGGCTTCATGAATTCGTCCATGCAATATATTGTTATGATGATACCTGCCGCACCATCACCGGATGCCTCAAGCCTACTCCACTAAACAAGCTGTACCCACTCGAGGGCATCGCCCCCCCCCCCCCCCCTGAAATCCGTAGAGAGTAGGCAAGTGCCGTGGAAAAGGGGAAACAGGAGACTGACAGGCGACCACTGTGCGGGGTTATAATCCGCCATCTGCCCGTCTCAAGAGCCGCAGGAGTTTCATGCGGAACACTAGCCCCCTGCAAAGCGACCTCTCAGATGCTCGCTGCCTGTTATGGCGGACTCGATGCCCACCGCCCGACGTCTACGTGCTAGCTTCGGAACAACTGCCACCCGGCCACAAGGAGCCATGGCCCATCTGGAGGGCGCTAAATAGGCTCAGATCGCATGTAGGCCGCTATAAGGAAGACATGGCCAGATGGGGACTGCATCGTGGCCAATCAACGGCGCAAACCATGGTGCACCTGATGGCGTGCCCCACATGCCCACACTCCTGCTTGGAACACGACCTGAGAGACGCGACTGGCAGAGCTGTCCACAACGCTGGGCACTCTTATTTGAGGAACCTCGACACGAAGAAGAATATATTGTATTTTCCAAAAGTTTTTTTTATTGGGACTGGAATTCCGAGACACAGGCCCCGTCTTTCAATCCTTTCAGTAGTTTTTCATATAGGGTAGGCGTAGGCCCCATCACATATGTTCAATAATCAACAGAATTTCCTTTCTAATTAAAGTAATGTCCCCATGACACGACCCATCTTTTTCATTTTCATGGTGCTAGGCAACTGACAATATCTTCATAAAGAGAAATGCCGAATTTCTCTGGGTGATCCCTTAATACTGTTATAAGTAGTAGTAATATCCTTAAAATGACGAAAATGAACTACAAGTACAGTACAGTTAGGATCAGTTATATTTTATTGTTAAAATAGAAAACTAGTCAACACTCTCAAGAAAAGGAAATCCTTCACTTTTGTGTAGGGTATAATAATATATAAACTACCTATCAGTTTATAAAAAAAATGACGATAGTATGGATATAAGGTAAGTCCCGGGATTTTATTTCCGGGACTTACACAGGCAACCCTATTGCATTTTATTAGTGTACATTTACCTCTTCAATAATCTTGGTGAATATGAAATGACTGATGAGGGGCCTTTATTCCTTATAATGTAGGTAGGTATCTCGTATGATATCATTGATGACATTTCATTTCGTTTCGGCAATCATTTACTAAGTAGGTGTACTTGTAGCAATTTAAGAAAATAAGTACAAAATATGCCCAAATATTTGAGAAGATCAATTCGAAGTTCGAAACATAAAGAAATAAGCATCCGCGCCGATGGAAAATCATTTAGGTATCTAACCAAGCTTCGTAGGGCGCGCCGCCGCTATAGGTAGGGATATATTTATCACAACGCACAAAGTTACGCGCGACATAGGTAGGAATTTTTATATTCATAAAGATAAATAAAGTCTATTTGAATTTATTCGTTACCTACTTTAAGTGTCAGCGGTTGATAAAATCGGAGATTCCATTTGCAGTAGTCTGTACCTAAATAAAGATAAATTGTTTAGTTTTACGTAGGTAGGGGTAAAAGAGCATATAAATCAAATAATTATACTCACTCGATGTAGTCCGAAGAATAAAAAATACAAAAAGTATTAACTCGCTGAGATTCGAACTCTCGGCACAATTGAAGGTCGCCTTTATTCCTGTCACTGAAACCATTGCGCTGCCAATGCTTACCTTAAGCGGGTGAAATTCACAAGTATATGCGTATTGAGGATTGTAATGTTTATGCTTAGTAATTATGAAGCTAACCAAATACTCTTTTCACTGTTTAGTAAACATAAATTTTTACTTACGTTAGAACCATTGCTTTTTGGAATCTAATAAATATCTTAAATTACATTTTTTTGGGAAAAAGTAGTACAGGTCCGTCTGGCACGACCGCTCAGCGATCACTGTCACATTTCGAAAGAGTGACGGAGAAAGACATTGGAGGCCATAAGTCGATATCTTTATACGATTGAATTTTACGATGTTTATGTATTATAAAGATATTGCCTCAAATTATTGAAATTCGGAAGCTGTCAAATTATTATTTTGATTATGACTGATTTTGTTCCTTGTTTTGTTTCATAGTGTCACGTAGTAAATAAACAAGTAAAGTTGAAATAAACTTTCAAATTGGAGGTTATTTTGGGAAAGAATTGTATCGAGCGAAGTGTTACGAATCGAATATCGAAAGCTGTGCTACTGAAGATAATATAATCAAGAATGATATATATTTTTCACAGATCTAAGAACATCATCGTTTCGTAGAAAAATAGCATAATTCTTGGGGTATTTTCGCATATCTGGCTCTATGAGCGGCCTTAAAATGACTGACGGCTTATTTATTTTATTTATTTATTATTAACAATATATTAACACGGCATTACAGACAAGCCAATACACCGAGAAATTAGACATTGTAAAAATAACAGTATACAAAAACACATTCAGTACGGACAACATCTAGGTCACATCAAACAAAAGTACTGGACAGCCTATTATCCATCGACTCACAAAACCTTAGACATTCATGGCACACAGTCGCCCATCTCCACGCAAACAAGTCACATTCAGGTGCCGATGTCAAGAGCGCATTGAGCAGAGTAAGCGCGCGAAGGAGCGGAGAATGTCTATGCGATACCGTGCGCGCCGCCAGCACAGCCAGCAGTGGGCGCGCTCGCGGTCTCAGACTTACTCTGGGCACATCCGGAACATACAGCCGCAAGACTCGAGCCACAAGCTCCGGGCAGTCGGACTCGCCCCGCAGTATGCGACAAGCGGTGGTTAGCAATTTGTGGTTGCGCCTTACCTCTAGAGAATTGTATCCGAGGCATCCGAGTAAATATTTCGTTGGATAGAGAAATGGATAATACCCAAATCTTTTTTTAAAGATGAATCTCAGGAATGCCTTTTGGATCTTCTCTAGAAGTAAGGCGTAGGTGGACTCGTAGGGGTGCCAGATGATTGACGAGGCCTCAAGCTTACTTCTGACCAAAGCGCTGTAAACTATCCCTATGGCCCCAATGTCCCAGAAGTCCTTGACACTGCGGATCACAAAGCCTAGTTTCTTAAAAGAACTATCGGCAAGTGTACGCATGTGCTCGTGGAAGGTGAGGCGCTCGTCAAAGACCACACCGAGATCTTTTACAGAAAAGACCCTGGCAATAACCTCAGTTCCGAGGGTGCACTGCTCAAGTTGAGGGGCAGCGGAACGACAAAACGTGAACACAGAACACTTCGACGTATTAAAAAGCAGCTTGTTGGCTATGCTCCAGTTAGTTACTGCGGTAATATCCTCTTGAAGAGAAACACAGTCCGCTTTACTCCATAGATAAGCTTCAAATCGTCAGCGTACAACAAACATTGTGCATGCTTAACCACAGGTTCCAGGTCATTGATCATGAGCCCAAATAAGAGCGGACCAAGTATCGAACCCTGACTGACCCCAGATCTGGTATGATACGTAGCCGACACGAAACACCCATGACGAACGTACTGCCGACGATCGCGCAAATAACTAGCAAAGAAAGCAAGCAACCCCAGTGAAAAGCCTAGGTCATTTAACTTTCTCATAAGTACGTCGTTATCCACGCGATCGAAAGCTTTTTTGAAATCGAAGTACAGAACATCGACCTGGGTGCCTCTATCAAGATGCTCAGAGATAGTGGCCGTCAGGGTTAACAGGTTGGAGTCGACGGAGCGATTCGCTCTAAAGCAATGCCGAGAGTCGCACAAATACGGTTTCAACTGTGCGGCTAATATTCTATGCACGATCGATTCGAATAACTTTGCCAATGTAGGAAGTACAGCTATAGGTCTATAGTTTTCAACATTGGTCTTAGGAATAGGCCTTACTCTTGTTATCTTCCAAAGCCTCGGATAAGTACCAGTTGAGATTGCTAGGTTGAATAAGAAGTGAATAGGGACTAACAACTGCTCTATACAACCTTTGACAATGTATGCTGGAAAATTGTCAGGTCCAATAGAACTCACAGCCTTCAACCGCTTTACGGCAGCTACCACTTTCTGTACCGATATATTATTAATAATGGCCCCTGCCGCAGTTCTGGAGCAGGTTAATATCCAGTTTTGGAACCTCTGGTAGAAAGACGCCAGAAAAAAACCTTGAGAAAGCTACCGCTGCCTCCGCTCCCGCAAATCGCTATCCCTCGAACACGACTTCACCAGCAAAACCACCCTTAGACTTCAGGCTATCAATATGCTGCCATAACGAGCGAGGATTCCTTTTCACATTACTTTGGATCTGATCAACATAGCTGTCATACACCAAAGTAATTCGTTTTTTTATATCCCTTCTAAGTTGGGCAAACTCATTATAAGCTTCGATGTTGTTGGTCTTATCACAAACAACCTCCTTAATTTGGGCGGGTAATGGTTTATTTGGTCGCAGTCTCAGTATAGTTACTACCATCTCGCTCGCTCGTGGAATTCTTATTACCATAGCTTGTCCTGAGTAAAATAGTTCCATGATTTAGACGCATCCAATTGGCACTAACTGCAGCGCGGCGCCTAGCTGAATGCTCAGTTAAACCATGTCCCAAACAACACGACACGCGTCTACGTATTTTCGTTCACTTCCCAACATTCATTACGTCGAGTGAGTGCTCTGTTCGCGTAGCTAGCTGCCGTACCACTTTAGGCACAACGTCATATGTATATGCAATTTAAGTGGCACTTAAGCCCTTCTTAAAGACAGTAATCCAGGAGGAATTTTACGCCAACCCAAGGATAACACCGCCTAGGGAAATGGGTTTTGCTCCGCACGAAATTCATTTGTGTTTTCAGCGCTCGATCCTGACAAATGCCACGTGGAAATTACTTACATGTTAGAATTCGTTGACTAGAATTCATCTGTATACGTATTATTGATGTTATTATATTATTTATATGATAAAAACTCGGTCATATGCATTCCAAAAGTCTATATGACTGGACATGTTCATATCATATTGGTTTTCGTCAGGCTCTGCGTGGAAAAGTGCGTGTGCAATAAATCACGTAACAATATCAAGTGATATTGACCGCTACATGCGTACCAACATTTTCGTGGTGTGTTGTTCGACTTGTACTTATAGAATTCTTTTGAGTTCCTTAATTTCTGATCTAGCTTATGTTAATCTAGTATTAGACATAGCTTTGTGCAGTAGAGGCTGTGCCCTCGGCTAATTCAAATTATTAATCACTTTTTAAACTATCGATATAAAACTAGGTATCATATATCCTTCTCCGCGACACATTGGTCATCCTGGTGAGGTAGGGCACAGCGAAATGGGTCTCGAATGTGGAGCAGCCCAACTGGGGTAGTACCTCCGCCTTACAGAAGACCACAGCCTTAATAACACTACTACTTACTCTGTAGTACTGTTGTGTTCCTGGAGGTGAGCAAGGTCGCCAGAGCTCCCGAGGATGCGTTGTGTTGAGAGCGAGGGAATGTGTTCCTTCAGCTGTCAACACGGCGAATTCTCAAACATACCAAGGCTTGGCAACGTCCATTCTACTCCTTTGGAGTAACATGCGTCTATAGGCTGCGGTGTCCGCTTACCATCAGGCGGGCCGTACGTTTGTTTGCCACCGTCGTTGTATAAAAAAACATAACTGAATCACTTTTGGGCAAAGGCGGTTCTTCAACATACAAACGCATAGATATATTATTGGATTCAAAATTAAAGGATGGATTAATATTAATTTGATTTCCGACAGGCTGGACGGTATCACGAGCACCTATTGAAAGCTCAGATTACGGAGTTTTGGAGATTAGGAAGCTCTTAAATGCCGAAGTTAATTTTAATAATCAAGGAAGCTGTATTACAGGCCTTGAAAGGGAATTTTGTACAATGGGAAATGGGAAAATTTATAATCGATGGAGGAGAATAGTAGAGGTCGATCTGGCTCCTATTGATGCTACATTGGTATGATATTTGTTGCGTTTATCGTCTGGACTTATTTAAATTATAATTCGTTTATTATCTCGTGTATGAAATTTTCGTCTTACGTTTAGGTTTTTACAACATTTTTTTTTAAAGTAAAGTATAAAATAATTATATAGAACGTAACCTACGGTCGCCGGCGCGCCGGCGTGTTGTCAGGGTGATAAAGAGTTACGCGATTAACCCTCTGAACTATGCGCAATGTCCAGAATAACGTTTGAACCGCGCGATAGGACAATTGAACTGCATTTTTTTCATATAATCGATCGATTACATTCAGATCTATCCAAGTACCTACGTAATAGTACATTACGTAACTAGGGCGGTGAATTCGTGAATGCCCCAGATCGCAGGTGTTTGTGGCCCGAATCGAAGGTAAGGTTTTTTAAATACAAATACCGTGGCAAACAAGCATACGACCCTCCTGATGGTAAGCGGACACCGCAGCCTATAGACGCATGCAACTCCTAAGGATTAACAGGGGCGTTGCCGATCCTTGATATGTTTGAGGATTCGCGTGTTGACAGCTGAAGGAACAAATGCCCCCGCTCTCAAAACAAAGCATCCTCGGGAGCTTTGGCGACCTTGCTCACCTCCAGGAACACAACACTAGTACAGAGCGAGTAGTAGTGTTATTATGGCTGTGGTCTTCTGCAAGGCGGAGGTAGGGTAGAGTAGGCGGAGGGTTCTCCAGTTGGGCTGCTCCAAATTCGAGCGGGATGACATTTCACTGTGGCCTACCTCACCAAAAACTCTACCGACCTGCGGGAGTACCGCCCTCTTTATCTGACCCTTGACCTAGCCATCTTACGAGAGTCTCTTAAGGTGTTGTGTTGGTCGAGACTGTTTGCTGTTAAACCGTTCGCCGAAACAACTAGGTATTAGTTTAATTTATAGACCATCATAAGAATTCCTATAATTTTGGCTGCAAAATATTTTAAAGTTAATAACGAAATAAATGTAAGTCATTAAAACAAACCACAGCGGAGATTAACGCATCATCATATATTCAACATATTTTATCCACGCGGTGAATGTTTTATTCCGTGGTTACCCACAACATTTTCCCCATACAAAAGCGATTATTTAACAATAGATTTCAGAAAACAATCCCGCCATGACACGCCCCAAGCGCGGCGCTATTCTGGAACTATGTTATACCTCATCGTTCACCAACAAGTTTAATATATCGTGACGCCGCAATTCGTAGTAACTAAGCGTATGAGTAGGTAGTGGTCTAGTTTCTTTAAGCGTGGCGGGTGAGGTGAGGCGGGTTACGGCCCAGCGACGACATTGTGCGGTGACAGCAGTTTTTCCAATTCATTGCGGGTGATCCCAAATAACTACAGTCCGTTGCGCGTTTCGACCGTGCAATGAACATATATAACGCGTGTCGTGCCGCAACTTACGCAATGTCATGGCCGGGCCTAGAACGTTCCGAATAACAGCGCTGCGAAGGATAGTGATGGAAGTCTATTTACCCTTCTGCTTTCCGAGATTGTGGGCCCATTACAGTGTGCACATATTGCCCGCGATCATTCTCATGGTTTTTCCATGCAAATCGAACGGGGATAAGGTTTGTTGTTTGCGAGGGTTTGGTTGTGAATGGAGTTTTTAGGCCGTTAATGTTTGGTTTGGTAGCATGTTATGTTGCGTTAAATACATTTGGAATGCTTGCGTGCAGAGTAGTGTTGTGATTTAACACTTAGAGCCTTGAATTTGGAAATACCGTTAAGGGTAAGAATGGAGTTATAGGACTGTAAGGCTCAGCCGAGCTGAACTCAAAACACTAGTACAAAGCGGTGTAGTATAACCACAGTATAATGCATATTTAGTGATACTTGTTGACTGAATATCGGTGTGAAAGACGTCAAATAATGTCCATTGTCATCTTGTGTTCAGTGTGTCGACACTGGGGAATTTCGCTGTCTATTGCTAGTAAACAATTCAACGACGACAATTTAATTAGGATGACTTTACTCATAGATAATACCCACTCCATTTCTAAATAAGGAGTCTTAAAGTGGTGGTGACTTAAAGTCTACCAGCATTTGGAATAGTTATCGGGTCTCTATTTCTCTCTCGCTTGCTCTTTATGTTCTTATGGTAAACTCATGTTTCACTGGACCCCAATACGGTTTTAAGATCACACGTACTTGACAATATTTCAAAATATGTAATGACGCCTAAATCGAAAAGCATTTCGGTAATTATGTTATCTGAACGTAATAAAGTAGTTTTCTGCGTTTTTTTCCTGCTCGCTTTTAAGAAAATCGCAAAAACGTATAAAAGTGGTTTTCACCGTGTGTGACGTCAGTATTATGGCTGCCATATGAAAGGTGTCCAAACTGCCATACAGAGTCGTAGTATTGACGTCATAATTTACTTACAACCTTCTGGAATTCGCTACTTTTCAATTTGATAGTTTTGAATGAAAATTAAAATTAAGGGAGAAATAAAAAAACACTTGTCGCTTAAGAAAACATTTTCTAGCAAACTAAATCATAAAATGGCCTACATGAAAATATGAAATGTTGTCAATTC
Source organism: Epinotia demarniana (assembly GCA_945867215.1). Lineage (NCBI taxonomy): Eukaryota > Metazoa > Arthropoda > Insecta > Lepidoptera > Tortricidae > Epinotia > Epinotia demarniana. The sequence continues at coordinate 1,827,666 of OX244264.1, forward strand.
TAAACGCAATTTTGACAATCATACGTATCTCGCAGAATTTTGACAGCTGTCACTTCGGTATAATTTAACGGTTTAAGTTATGAAGTACACAAACTTTCCCTCTTTTTGAAATAGACTATGACTGTATTGTTCATAAACCACAAGTTATTTTGGATCTAGATATTTTTAAAGGTGATCCTGCAGCAACTTCATAATTTAATAATAAATTAACTAAATGGCATGATTATCTTCCTATATTTACCGATGCTTCTAAACTAGAGACTTCTGGTTGCGTTGGAGTGGCAGCTTGGATCCCCAAATTCAAGATTGTTCTAAGTCACAACTGCCTAGCTCAATCATCTATTTTTAGTGGAGAGTCTGTAGCTATTTTAGAAGCTGACAATTATCATCTCACAACATCCCTAAAGTTATAATTTTTTCAGACTCCAGAAGTTGCCTGCAAACAATTGTAGGCAATCATTTTAAAATGAGAAATAAAATTCCCGTAATTTTAAAAATTAATCAACTATTTATTCATGTACAAAAATGAGTCTTCAAATAATACTTGCCTGGATTCCCGGTCACTGTGGCATTGAAGGAAATGAGCAAGCAGACATGTGGGCAAAAGAAGCTCAATGTTGGTTCCCCTTCATTGAACTATAAACAGTCGTCTGATGTAATTGTCTCTGCAGGAGTTATGGGACTCTTCCAGGCTCGTGGAAGGTCGTCACTATGGGTATATTCAACCAATCGTACCGCATAAGCCATGGTTCTTTCGTTTTCACTCTACAAGTAAATGGGCCACCTCCACGATTTGTCGTTTACCGTTGGGACACGTTTGTACTCCGGTGTTCTTGTTCAAAATTCGGGTACGGGATAATTCATTGTGCGAATGCGGTCTAGATGATGGCACCCTGGATCACATTTTATTCTGCTGCATTAAATACAAGTACTCATTGTATGATGTTCTCACTAAAAATATTCCGCGACCCGCCAACTTTCAATCGGTTCTTATCTCGATGGACAGTCCTCTCACTGCTCTTCTTATTAAATATATACAAGAAGATAATATTAAACTATAGCCTACAATTTCTAATTTATCCAAACTTGTATGTTCTCTTTGCCGTCTTACAGACTGTTCCTCTTTTCCCTATGTTGCTATTCCTAACGTTTTATCACCCACTTCCCGCTCTTTCTTATACAAACGTCTTGTGATATATGTGCCGTCTTTAATAAGTGTTATTTGTTTTAGGTTCCTGGTCGTATCCTCACCTCAAATCAAAAAATATCCTCTCGTGTGGAAGTCAATATACATCGACATTGGCGAAATACCCCTTGCCAAAATACCCAGGGAGTGAAAAAGCCATAAAAAAAGATCGACCTTCTATCGAATTATCAATCGATTTTTATTCACTTTCGTTGGCAATTATTCCGTAACATTAACAACAGAGCGTTTAAGAGCAACTAAATGCAGACGAAAGAATCCACACAACAGCCAACTTACTTTTTACGAGTCTCAAGGTCGCTTGTTACCTAATAACCCTTACTGGCCCTACCTAATAACCTCAACCGCCAAAAGCCTCCACAACACCGAACACATCTGTATTCTCAACAAAAGGGCAACAAGTAATTGAGTGGAAGGGCCGAAACGTTCTGTTCCCGTCGGTACAAACGCTTACCTAACTGCCCTTCGATGTTTTTGTGCCTGTTTTTCACACAACTCTCGACTCGGTGGACAACTAGTCACCATTATTACTTGAGCCCGGAGTCAAAGTAGCAACTATGCGTTGACTTTTACTGAGTTTGTTGAGTCGTTAAGGTGAAGTGATTGGTGAACGTTGATTAAGGGTTTTGAGAACTATTTCAGGTCAAGCCGAGGTAACATTTTCGCCATTTCGGGAATGTTTTAAGCGATTAGCGGTACAGTAGACGCAATTAATATTTTCTTCTGCTTATTGATTTTGAAAACTGCTTTAGCTAAGTTGGTAGTGACGCTGCCTACGAAGCAAGAGGTCCTGGGTGCGAATTCCGGTAAGGGCATTCATTTGTGTGATGAGCATGAACATTTGTTCCTGTGTGATGTTTTCTTAGACATCTTAATCTTAGACAAACCAAGGTATAGCTCAATAAGCTAAGGCTTAAATATGTATGATATTTTTAGTCCTATTCCCAAGGGATAAGGTTTAAAACCGTATTCCTGTTATCAGTGGTGATGGTACTACGCTACTTGGTGGGAATATTTCATGCTCACGACAAGTGTTCGTAACTTTTGTAGCATTTTTGGTGCAGCGTAGTGTTGTTAACGGAATTGGTATAAAGAATTTCAATCCTAATGCTTTATTAGCGTTAATAACGTTAATATTAAATTAACCTTAATTAACAATTCTGGATGATATTGTCTATACTAATTCCATTAACAACACTAAGATTTACTAAAAAGCTACAAAAGTTATGATCAGCGCTCACGACAGACATTTTTGCCATGTCTTCTAGTAATTCTCTTTTAGTTGGTAATCGTCTAAATGGTGCCTATTTCTTCACACCAAAACTTTTTGAACTCTAAATTGCAATCGAATTAACAACCTCAATACAGTCTCAGACTGAAATTCAAGTTTCACATTGAATTACTCACCGGCTTCATATCTTTTGACAGTAAATTTGTTGTTATTCACAAAACAGGAAATGAAATTACCTAGTCGAATTTAACTCCCAAAGACAGTTAAACTTTGTTTAGTAAAATGTTCTCTATGACTTAATTTTGTGTTTGATTGCGTGTGAAATTTTGTTCATTTTGTATTAGCAGGAAAGTGGAAATTCAATTGTTCAGCTTTTTAGCTTTAAACTATGAACAGGGGCCGCAGACATGGTTACAATCGACAAACGCTAACGCCAATAGAAAACGAATAAAATGTATGGGAATGACAGATGTTAACGAAAAGTGTTTCGTCGGTATCTATCATTCCCATTCATTATATTATTATCTATTGGCGATAGCGTTTGTCGATTGTAACCACATTGTAACCTTGTCTACGGCCCCAGGTTGGATAGCCAATTCTGAGCAAACTTTTGTGTTTCTACATTATCATAGGTAATCATCAAATATACATCATTGGATTATGTGGTAACGTTAAAAATATACACCGCAAGGGAAAAGTAAAATCGTAAACAATCTAATCAATAATCAAACATATTTCTGTAATTCTCAAAAAATCAGAAAATGTTATTTTAGTCTGCGACCATGCACAATCGTTCGAACATAATCAAATTAGACCTTCTACTCTACATTCTACTATAACTTTCCACTGAACTTCCATTAATTAAGATAATGCAATACATGAGCAGATTAAAAAAAAAATCTTCTGGATCGAAACAGAACAAAATCAGTGGAAATAATTTACTTTAAAAAGAATGTTTTAACCGACTTCAATTTAGTACTCCGCCAAGCCACGAGAACAGTTCCACATTTTTTTACAATTTACCACATGAACTGATTTCCGATAGCAAATGCGTTGATTACTATAGAAAAATACCGAATCACTGTATGTGAGCCGATTATATTTGAGGACTTCCGTCGATTCCCCAAGATCATCACCAATAGCACTTCATTAGTTCCTATTTCAACGGAATCTTATCAGAACCTGTGATGTACTTTTGCACCTTTAAGTACAATTGAGGAATTTGAGAAGTCATCTGTGGTCTTCACCATCAATTCTTCGCCACCAAATTTATGATTTTCGGATGTAAATAAATACACGAGTTATAATAAAAATACCAAAATTACTACACGCGTGCCTAATAAAATCGAGGAGTTCCCTCAATTTCTTATGGATCCCATTATCTAACTGAATTTTGAAAAAAATGGGACCCACCTGGAACCATAATACATACAAAGATTTTTCGAATCGGCTCATCAATGACGGAGTTCTGAGATAACAAACAATGAAAAAAAAAACTCCTTTTTTTGAAGTCGGTTAAAAATATGATACAAAACTCATGAATTTCGTATCGGTCACAGTAAAATTTAAAACGTCCCCAATAATTATTCTATTCTGTCTGTCGACCGTTCGAATCAAATCAGTTTTTTTTCACTTTCAGTGCAAGGGCAAGTTAGTAATAAATTATTTATTTTCTAAAGTATATACTAGATGACAAATAACATTAAATACTTAGTCAAACCTAAAAAAGGCCATTGAGGCAGTGTACCGAGGATGCTGGTGGCATTTCCTCGCTGAATTGCCGGTTCTTCGGGCCCCATTTATCGACCAGGCGTTTCGCGATTTCCGCAAATAACATTTGCGCACTAGGACCCCACGGACCAAGGGTCTCGACGCGAAATGGCACAAAATTGTACTCCCTGTCGAGATATTTTGAAAAGGAGTATATTTAAAACGTTTTAGATTTTCGGCATTTTCACCCGTTTCAGAAGTACAGTCGAGGTCAAAGATATCTTTACAATTGAGTGTTACAAAAATACCTTTACATTTAAATAATTTTACACACTACATGACAAAAACTAACTTACAACGCACATTACAGTTTCATCTTTTCACTTAATGCACCAAAGTTCTGTTTACCATCAGTCTTCCATAGAAACATTTACACACATTGAGACATAATAGGTTTGCATTTCATGTTACAAAATAAGATTTCCTGTCAATGTGCCTTAAATATGTTTACATTTGCAGTGGCACTTGAAACTTTACGCTCCAGCGTACTTTTCTTTACTTACACCTATTGCTACGAAAACATCTTTACAGTTTGACACGAACCTCGGTTCTTATTTCAAATAATGACAATCACCGAAAACAGTACCATACTGTCAAATATTTCTGTCTCTTTCATTTTGTATGTACTTATATGTAATTAAGCGTAAAAAAATATTGTGTTCTACTTATTTTCCAATCAGGATACATACTGATTATGCCCGGGTCTCCATTTTTTTGTTTCACTGCACTTAAACAATGAAGTTATCATAATAAGCAATTTATTATACGTATGTAATTGTGGTAACGATGTATACAAGGTACTTACTTTTGAAAGGTATTCTAATCGCCGTTTGATAATAGCACTCGAGGATCAGTATTTTCAAATATAAATACATACAAACTTATATTATAAACTTCACTTACGATTTAAAAATCATATCAAGGAGTATAATTATCAAATCAAATCAAATCATTTATTTCGAGTAACATAAGACTCATAATGCATTGTTTCATAAAATCCATACATATACAAATGCTAGAATTAAAAAAGAAAATAATAATTAAAAACTCAATACAATGTCAAACAAAATAAAATAAATAGGATAAAATATAATCAAATAAAATGTCACATAAATAAAATAGTTACCCATTCGTCCGACTTAGGTATTTTGCTAGAACATGTCTGTCGCAACAATGCCGGACGTATGGGCAATCTACTTTGTCGGCTATCATAGACAGAACAGCGTTTTGGCTGGCACGCACTCTGCGCACGAGCGCAGCACTGCGCGCGCGCATGCTCGCGTGGAAGCACGCCACGCGCGCCTCCGCGAACATGCCCGACGCACTGCAGTAACGAGGCAGCCCCAACACCGCTCTAAATGCGTTATTGAATTGGACCCGAAGGGCGCTGTACGCTTTCACAGTGTAACTCGCCCACAGACCGCATGTATACAGGGATGTACAATAGGCTCTGAATAGTGTTATTTTCACATCCCTGGAACATCTTGCGAACCTGCGGGCGATCATGTTCGCTCTTACACACAGCGCCCTTCGTTCCCGCTCGATGTCAGCGTTGTCCCCGAGATCGGCGGTTACTATGTGACCCAGATATTTATATTGATGTACCCTCTCTAAAGCTACCCCATTCAGATTAATAGGCGGCACATTCACTACGCGATGCGAGCCAAACTCGAAGACAACGTACTGACTTTTGGTCACATTGTACTGCAGCCCGTGATCATGTGCGTATTTTTCACAGGACGCCAGTAATGTCCTCAGACCACACACCGACGCGCTCAGCAAGACCATATCGTCTGCATAGCTTAGATTATTGACACACACTCCGTCAACATGACAGCCGATATGGTGGTTACTGAGCTCGACAATGAGCGCATCTATGTACAGGTTAAAGAGCGAGGGAGACGTTAACCCCCCCTGTCTCACCCCGCACTCCAACCTGTAGTCTTCAGACAGTTCCCCTGCCCATCTGACACTATTGACCTGGTGTCCATACCAGTACCTGAAAATGTTTAATAGTTCCCTTGGAAGGTTAATTGTTTCAAGCTTTTTCCACAGTACTTCGTAGGACACCATGTCGAATGCCTTGGATAAGTCCAGAAAACATGCGTAGATGGGTGTTTTACGGTCCTTGTAGTATCTGACCACATGCTTAAGCGAAAGAATTGCACTCTCCGTTGACAAATTCGGCCGGAACCCAAATTGATTGTCATGTACGGAAAGGCAACTATTCAACTGCACATTAAGCACGGCGTCAAAAACTTTTGCTACAATGGTCGCAAGAGAGATAGGCCTGTAGTTGCTGGTATCTGAAAGGTCTCCAGTTTTGTTTTTCACTACAGGTACAACTACAGTTCTCATGAGGTCCGAGGGAAGATATGAGTGACTCACACACAAAGAAAAGAACATTGCAAGGACTCGCGATATATGAGGTCCGGCGTTTTGGAGATGTTCGACACTAAGCCCATCGTGGCCTGGGGACTTACCCCTTGTTATTGACTTAATGGCTTTCTTTACTTCCTTAGCAGTAAATCTCGTCAGGCCCCCCTCCACCCTGGTCTCAATGTCGAATACATCCTCCACCGAGTTAGGCCGTGGTTGAACATGAAAGTGATTTTTAAAAAGTTCAGCGATTGCCCTCGGTTCACTCACCCCCTTGACGCTTGCCGGGAGGCCCGGTCGAAAATTAGCCGCGCTAGTGGCCTTCCAGAAAGCCTTAAAATTACCTTTGGTGTGTTGTTTTGCAAGAACATCCATTTTTATTTGGTCCTGGTGATCCTGGCACCACTTTAAACGGGATTTGAATATTTTTCTGCTATGACACATCTCATTGTACATAAATCCAGATTTAGGCTTTCCGATCTTTATATTATATTATTATTACGATCTTTTTTTTCCAATTTTGATTATTATGAACATAATGTTATGTGTAAGAAGAATTTACATGTTGGTTTTGTATAGTTTATAGTTTTACTTAGTTATGACATACAACCAAATTTTAAAAAAAATGAGTTTCACTTCATGTTTAGTCATTTAAATGGCTGAACCGCTTTTAATTGAATTTAGCAAAGTCGACAACCTTTCCATCGAATATTATTTCATCGACAACGATTCATCGAAACTTTAGTACTAGTATTAATATTGTTTGGCGTTATTTTATTTCAACTAAGTACTGTTTATTTAAATTTATCTTACTACGTAGAAATACTATTCAACGAATATTACTTGATCGCTGATTTGTTTCAAATTATCTTAATTGGCACAACTACAAAACATTGCAACTTTAGTACAATTTTATATATACTACTGCACATTTATTTATACATTATTCAAATTATGTAGTTAATTGTGTGACATACATATATGCATAATAAAACTAAGAATCATTGGTGTAAATCGTTAATTAAAAAAAAATATCAGGGACAAAAATGGCTTGTCATAAGCGAACTATGTTTTAGGTCGGTTAGGTTAGGGTTCACTTGCTCCTAAGACCAGAAAGAGACACCCCGCGCAACGGGGTGGCGTTGACTCGCTGCACGGCAAAAATAGGTTAAAAAACGTTAGGGATTTAGATATATATATCCGAAAAATTTTATGCGGAATAAAATATGAATTAAAAAAAACATGAATTTCATTGAAATAAGTCAACTACCAATTAAAAGACCTCGGTTCAAATTACCTAGTATCGAGTCCTCGACGCAATGACTTGTCGATGAAATAAAAATACTTGAAACGTCTTTGAAATAATATTCGATTAAATGTTTGTCGGCAATTCAATAGTAAACCGCCACAGACATTCATTCAACTTTATATCACCCCACATTTTGAGCCTGGAGTTAAGTTTGTGTTTTCCATGTTGCTCCGTGATCTGTGACGGATGTATCCGTGTCCGCGCTAGAGGTATGGTGTGGATATATCCATCGGTGGCTTCATAACGGTTTAAAACTCAACGAAACGTCCTCTTACATAAATTTGCGATCTGTTAGAATGAGATATAAAGACGGAGAGAAAGTCAGACGTGGCAAAACTATAAGTGTTTGTTGTTAACAAGAGAGCCAATATAAAACGGTTTTTATGAATTCCTCGCTTTTTTGAAGTCTGTTATAAAGCCGTAATTGATAACAAAATGACGCAAACGATGAAATGAAGGAAAAACAATGCCATATGACAATTCAATGTTAATATTCAAATTAAGAACAGTTCAATCAACCTGTAAAGATGTTTATATGGCAACAGGTGTAAGTAAAGAAAAGTACGCTTGAGCGTAAAGTTTCAAGTTCCACTGCAAATGTAAACATATTTGATAGGAAATCTTATTTTGTATAATGCAATGTAAACCTATTATGACGCAATGTGTGTAAAGGTTTCTATGGAAGACTGGTGGTAAACAGAACTTTGGTGCATTAAGTGAAAAGATGAAACTGTAATGTGCGTTGTAAGTTAGTTTTTGTCACGTAGTGTGTAAACTTATTTAAATGTAAAGGTATTTTTGTAACACTCAATTGTAAAGATATCTTTGACCTCGACTGTACCTAGTCCGTTGGACACGGTATGGTGCCAGTGTGTCAACACGGGTAGCGTCCAACACACGCATCCGTTATTAGGGTTCCGTAGTCAACAAGGAACCCTTATAGTTTTGCCATGTCCGTCTGTCCGTCCGTCCGTTTTCGGCTTAGCTCAGTAACCATTACTACTAGAAAACTGTGATTCGGCATCCATACTCGTACGTACAAAACTTAGGTTTAGCTATAGCTAAGGTCATTTCTTCAATAATGTCTATTATGGTAATGTTTATATTTAAGTTTTTTTTCCATACTCTGAATATTGTTTTATAAAGTGACTTAAGTTTTATTGATACTTTTTTTCTGTAACTTATAATTTGAAGTTTTATTCATACTCTGAATACTGTTTATGTACAGTCGAGGTAAAAATATATCTTTACAATTGAGTGTTACAAAAATACCTTTACATTTAAATAAGTTTACACACTACATGACAAAAATATACTTACAACGCACATGACGGTTTCATCTTTTCACTTAATGTTCCAAAGTTCTGTTTACCATCTGTCTTCCATAAATACATTTTCACACATTGTGACATAATAGGTTTACATTGCATGTTACAAAATAAGTTTTCCTGTCAATGTGCCCTAAATATGTTTACATTAGCGAAGGCACTTGAAACCTATTGCTACATAAATATCTTTACATGTTGATTGAAAGGTTCTTAATTTGAATATTGACATTGAATTGTCATATTCAGTTCTTCCTTAATTTCATGATTTGAGTCTTATATTTGTTATCAATTTCGGCTCTTTAACCGACTTAAAAAAAGAGGAATTTATTTTTATATTAGCTGTTATAGTTTGGCCATGTCTGACTGTCTGTCTTTTGGCGGGTTCTTTATACAGGGTGTACCAAAAATGGGGTCTGAAACCCATCAAGGGCATAACAGGCATCGTGTTCTGATCAGAAAAAACTAAGAGAACAATTTTTTGAGGCGATTTCTTTTACATTTGTATGGAGCATTGGCCGACTGAGGCAACCTGGTCCATACAAAAGTAAAAAAATGGCGTCAAAAAAAGTCTTAGCAAAGGGAAAATTTCGCGCAAATGGAAATCCAATTTATGAAAGATTTTGTTACTTAAGTTTCTTAAAATATCGCGTCACTAACCCGTGAATGTTAAAGACGTTTTGTATGGTCGTCGTACCACCTTAAAAATGTTTACAAATATTTGTGAAATTACCTATAATGGCGCGCAACAATTTATCCTTCTTACACATAACATACAACAAAATAAAGGATTTCTCATTGTATAACGCATACGCTTCAATTACACGTTTAATTAACGCCATAATCTGTACGTATCCCGATTAGAAAACAAGTAGGATTTTTTTTTTGACGCGTAATTTTTCACTTCTCTATGTCGGCCTCTTCCTTGCCTCTTCTTGGAAGACTTTCCTCATACAGAAAAAAATGTCGTCTTTGACGTCACGCCCAAAATGAAAGGGATAGAAATATTTGACAGTATGGTACTGTTTTCGGTGATTGTCATTATTTAAAATAAGACCCGAGGTTTGTGTCAAACTCTAAAGATATTTATGTAGCAATAGGTGTAAGTAAAAGAAAAGTACGTTTGAGCGTAAAGTTTCAAGTGCCACTGCTAACGGAAACATATTTAGGGCACATAGACTGGCAATCTTATTTTGTAACATGCAATGTAAACCTATTATGTCACAATGTGTGTAAAGGTTTCTATGGAAGACAGATGGTAAACAGAACTTTGGTGCATTAAGTGAAAAGATGAAACTGGAATGTGCGATGTAAGTTCGTTTTTGTCGTGTATTGTGTAACCGTATTTAAATGTAAAGGTATTTTTGTAACACTCAATTGTAAAGATATCTTTGATTTCGACTGTACAACATGTAAATTAATGTGTAGGTAATAATCTTTTAATTTTAATTTTATTACTTCTGGTCAACTGTACGTAACTTTTAAAGTTCTGCTATGTAATTTCTACTGGTTCCTCGCGATACAGGTGAAGCCTAGTGCGGAGACCCCTGTCCAAATATGTAACAAAGTGTGTTTTTCCAATAAACGATTTTTATTTTATTTTATTTTTACTTAATATTATAAATGGGAAAGTGTACCTATGAGTCAGTTTGTTTGTTTGTCTTTCACGGCAAAACGGAGCAACGAATTGGCGTGATTATTTAAGTGGAGATAGTTTAAGGAATGCAGAGTGACATTAGTGATTTTTACCCCCGAAATCATCCCCCAAGGGGATGAAATGGGGGCGTTTGTATGGAGCTGCGATATAAACGAGTTCCACACGGATGGAGGCGCGGGCAGAAGCTAGTGGGTGTATAAAGCAATCATGCGGACAAAACACTACAATAAATTCTTGAAAAAAAATTTTTAGGGTGCCTCCTCTACACCTAAAGCGGGCATGTAATTATTTTTCTACTTAAATCCATGGTGGGGGGTATCGTTGGATAGCTCGTTCAAAAATAGTATGGGTTTAATAAAACCATTTTTCAAATCAGTGATTATGTTTACGAGATACTAATATCTCATGTGCCCCGCCCCTCCCTGCCGGCTTAATGGTTACTAGTAGTAGGGATGAGGAAAAAATGTGGTAGTAGTACATTATAACGAATTTAAAAGGTAAACTTTCACGGACGAGTAGGCATAAGTAGTTGCCAAGCAATAGTCGACCAACTTAATGCGTATTTGGAAAGGCCCATTTTCGTACAAATTCGGCACGTAACTAAAACAGACCGGCAACAACGGAACCCTACACTGCGCGTGGCCCGACACGCACTTGGCCGATTTTTTATTTTAGATGTAAATCAATTTTGTATAGGTAATAATGTAACTGTACCTAATATCTAAGTTCTTCGTGAAATTATACAACAAATTAACCAATTAGCCACCAGTGACCCGTTTCATGAAGCTACAAGTTCCTGTTAAACAAAACGACTGGCCATTTGTCCTGTGTCACTGAATGCTAGCTAGGCGTTAGGAGGCCGCTCCTAACGCCTCCTAGCGTAATTCCTTAAAGGAGCCTTAAGGAGCCCGGGGTCCGCCCCGCCCCACTCCAAGTTGGCTCGGTTTGGGTTGCACAGGAGCTCAAATACTACGAGCCATCCGGTTGCCTCTCACACACTGAAACTACGCGTCATTGCTGTAACTACTATGCTACCGTAGCGTCCTGTGTCACAAATAATTTACTTTAAAAAAAAATTTTTACCGATTTCAATTTAGTACTCCGCCAAGCCACGAGAACTGATTTACCACATGAACTGATTTCCGATAGCAAATGCGTTGATTACTATAGAAAAAAACCGAATCGCTGTATGTGGGCCGATAGTATTTGAGGACTTCCGTCGATTCCCCAAGATCATCACCAATGGCACTTCATTAGTTTCTATTTCAACGGAATCTTATCAGAACCTGTGACGCACTTTTGCACTTTTAAGTACATAATTGAGGAATTTGAGAAGTCATATGTGGTCTTCATCATCAATTCCTCGCCACCTAATTTATGATTTTCGGATGTAAATATACGAGTTATAATAGAAAATACCAAAATTACTTCAAGCGTGCCTAATTAAATTGAGGTGTTCCCTCAATTCCTCATGGATCCAATCATCTAACTGAATTTTAAAAAATGGGACCCACCTGGAAGCATATACATACAAACAAAAAAAAAACGAATCGGCTCTTCAATGACGGAGTTCTGAGGAAACAAACATAGAAAAATAAACATACAACCGAATTGAGAACCTCCTTTTGTTTGAAGGCGGTTAATAATTGACATTCCCGCAAGCTGAGCCGGACTCACCGATTTGAAGCCCATTTTAATAGGCAATGTTCCACTCACTTCACCCTGGCCAGGGTCTGTTTACATTTCCGCTGCCTTATTTCGCGGTAGTTTGAAATATGTTGGGCGGAATTTATTGCAGGGTCGGGTCCACGGTTATTAATGTTACACGTTACAAGGTAAGCCCACTATCTCGAATGTAACGGAGTGTTAAAGCCGTGAGTAACGGTATGGGAATATAGTTTGACTTTCATGCGTGTAACATTTGCTTACAGGGAATGAATAAGATTTAGGAATGGGGGCGTTTTTAACCCCCGGCGAAAAAAGAGCGGTGTTATAAGTTTCACGTGTCTGTCTGTGTATCTGTGTATCTGTCTGTGGTATCGTAGCTCCCAATCGTATGGACCGATTTGAATGCGTTTTTTTTGTGTCATAGATAATTTTATCCCGAGTGTTCTTAACCATGTTTAATCAGAAGTCTGCTCAGCAGTTTTTGAAAGACTTTGTCACCTTTTCTAAGTCTGAGTTATTGAGCGGAGTAATGGTAAATATCTACCACAGATATGCGAAGCTGTCTTATATAATGTTGTATCACTAAATAATTCATATTTACTTGAGGTACACTGCCTATAAGTGATGACGTTAGCTGTAATTTTTTCAATAGGCAATCACACAGTGAGAAAGGGTTGTTGACTTACAGCCACCATGAAAAGTAACTGCGGAAACGAAGACATCAAAAGTCTTTATTAAAAGGGAATAAGAGCTTTTGACGCCATCGATTGCGTAGTTACTTTTTATGCCGACGGTACAACGTAACTGAATCCAAAATTATAATTAGAGTCTTGCCAGTAAAAGATGAGCCTATAAATGCATTAAGTATTGCTACAGCCCTGACGCGGTAAACCCATATGAGGAGATTACCATACAACCACCAGCGGCGCCTGCGAGTCGGAAACGATAACGCAGGTTAAGCAAAGATGGCAGCGGTCAGTCTTTGGATGGGTGACCGCCTGATGTTTGAGTGGTTAATATAAATGAGCGCTTCCGTGCTTGGAAAGGCACGCTAAGCAGTAGACCCCGGTTGCTGTCTATGACAGTAATCGTTAAGCCGAGTTAGAGGCCTTCGGGCGGTTTAAGAACTTCAGTCGAGTTACCCACTCACTTGACAAAGGGGGGACAACTGTTACTCGCGTCCGCAGGAGCTACCTACCACAACCCTGCACGTGTCTCCTGGGTGGTACTAATGAGTGACAAACTTTAAAGGCCAAAATAATGTATTGTCATAGGATTAAATTAAATAAACCATAGAAAATTATATATATAGTGCCTATGGCAAATCTTGGGATTATGTGTCAAAGCGGACCCCGGGCTCCTTTAGGGGCACTACCAGGAATAACGCTAGGACGATGAGGTTATGTTACACCTAGCTGTCAAGCACGCGAGGTGTGAAAAACACGAAAACTTCTATATGTATGCACATCTCTGGTGGAATGTCACCGTGAACCGATTGTAAAGGTGGTCATAATTATCGATTATTCAGTGATCAACTCTTATTGGGGTTTAATAAGTAAGGTCTCATTCATCATCATATCAGCCGAAAGACGTCCACTGCTAGACATAGGCCTCCCCCAAAGAGTGCCAAAGTGACCGGTCCTGCGCCTCCCGCATCCAGCGGACTCCAGCAACCTTTACCAGGTCATCGGTCCACCTTGTGGGCCTACCCACGCCGCGCCTTCCGGTGCGTGGTCGCTTACTATGGGCCTCATAAGAAAGCTCAAAGTCACCTAAAGGGCTATGGAGAGGGGGAAGTAAGGTCTATAAAATGTTAAATTATTACCTAAGACATTTAAAGAGTGTACCAAAAATTCGCCTGCTAAAAAAATGCGTCAAAAAAAATCTTTTAGTTTTTTCTTATCAGAACACGATACCTTTTATGCCCTTGATCGGTTCACATCCCATTTTGGTACACTCTGTATATAACATTTGTTTATTTATCTAATCATTTACACGAATAGTACCTACGAATATAGTACCGGTCGCCGCACTATTATACCCCAGGAAAATTACGTTTTTTTCAAGCATTAATTTATAACAGCTTTTTTTTTGTTTGTTTAATTTAAAAATGTTAATCTAAGATGCCTTATCCAAGAATCCTACAAAATTTCCATCGGGAAGTAAATTTATAAAAATAAATGACACATCCATTATGTTTTGTGTGTGATTTATTTATTATTCTTGAAGAGCAGCCTGTAAATTAACCAAAACAAAAATTAAAATATCTATTAATATTTTTCCTCTTTTTTCAAACATTGGTTAAATGTCGATTTTTTTGATGAATAATATTTTGGTGGATTTTGAGTCTACGTAATTAATAAAAAGATAATATTATATCAGTTACACACAAAAAAGCTGCTGTTATGAATTATTTCCAAATTTCCTTTTTTTTCCATACTAATGAAAATAAAATGCTTGGGCTAGGCTTTGCGACCAAATTGCATTTTTACATTGCATGTATCAATTTTTTTTAACAAAATTAGATAAGATATTAAATCGCATGTCTCATACATTAGCACATATCACGCCTGTCCATTCTTATAGTCTGTCTGTTACTTTTCCACGGTTAAGCTACTGAACCACTTATGATGAGGCCAGTACACAAGTTAAGTACAGGATAAACATAGGCTAAGTAATTCGTTTAGAAATCTTTTCGTTTTGAAATCCTCCCCCTGGGGAGAAGACGGGGAGTTGACACTAACTGAGTCACTCGCCGAGGGCACAGCGTGTTAAAAATAAACCAAACATTAATAAAAGGAATACGCAGATAGGAGAGGTTGCCGAGCAGGTCGATTGCGTAACGCATTTGAACGTTGGTGAATAAAATGTAATGTTTTATATAAAAGAACGCGCGTTTGAAACGTTACGTGACTACCCCTCTAGTCGAGTAGTTGGAATATTCAGTGATCTAGATATACTCACCAAATTCGTACTACAACGAGTGCCGCGCTTAAAGCGGTTCATGAATGTCGAAACTGTAAGTTTTAATGAGGTCTGGATATCCAAACGGAAGGAAAACCATCGCCACGCGCCAAGTTAGTTTTAGTGAGGTAAGGCACAGCGGTGAATGAATAACATCGTGATGAATCGTGCACATACATCTGCGAAGAAATTCAGTGTATGTGAAGTTCCCAACCCGCACTGGGCCAGCGTGAGGAACTACTGCCCGATACCTCTTATCCATGCGAGGGAAGCCTGTGCCCAGCAGTGGGACGTATATAGATAGGCTGATTTATTAAGGCACAGCGATATGTTATCCCGCTCGAATATGGACCAGCCCAAGACCCCAGCCATAAAAGGTAACACTACTACTTGCTCTGTAGTAGTGTTGTGTTCCTGGAGGTGAGCAAGGTCGCCAGAGCTCACGAGGATGCGTTGAGTTGAGAGCGAGGGCATTTGTTCCTTCAGCTGTCAACACGGCGAATGATCAAACATATCAAGGGTCGGCGACGTAAATTTTACTCCTTTAGAGTTCCATGCGTCTATAGGCTGCGGTCTCCGCTTACCATCAGGCGGTCCGTACGCTTGTTTGCCACTGTCGTTGTATAAAAAAAGCACGCCGTCCAAATGAAACGGGAATACCAAAATTCAACGTTGGAACAATATTACCTCCATCCATTTGGATAAATTCATTGGTCGTGGAGATAAAAGGCGCAGCGCGGCACCCAGGTGAATACCTTCCTTTACACTTTATAGCTATTCCATATTCATGTCACAGCACCATCACTAAAATCAATCTTAATAAAAATATTGTTCCCGTTTTTTCGGAAAAACACTGCCCTGAATACCGGCAGAATCAATCATTCGTTAAAAGCCACATACATACGCAAGGCATTCGCGATGCCGGTATAGTGCCTTTTAGCTCAAGCGGTTAACTAGGTTATAGGAGCTGCCGATATGGAAAATATAGTTTTTATCAGTAAGTAGGTACACGACATCGCAAATGAAACTTTGCGTCCTAGTGATAAATATTATCTGTAAGGCCTTTTAAACAGACTTCAATAAAGGACGTCCTTAAATCGACAGAATCTTTAATTTTTTAATTGTGCATATTCCCCGACAATCCTTAATCATTTCGATATAATCTTAGTAAATTTCCTTTATTTTTTCACATTCTAATCTCGATTCTGATCAAACTGTTTTCAGGTTTTGCGTTTTTTTATGAACACTTTGTATTCACATATGATATAATTGTCATTTTATATAATGATTATTTGATGTAATAACAACATATACGTACTTAAATAAGAACAGGACTCTATTGTCAATGTCATACTCGTAAAGGCGTGTAAAGATATTTGTGTCCTTACTTATGTACGTATACCAGACTTTACTGCCAGTTATAAACAAATATAATTTTCCAATTCATGACCTTCATCAGGTCGATGTCCAATTTTGTATAATGATAGCCACGTCATTACAGGGTTATGTTATTGTTAAATTTCGCGAAGCGTCTCAGACCAAGGATGCAATGCAACGACCCAACATAAATTGCAAGTTAGATCCCACCGTAGTTGCACGTAAAACGCAGAGCGTGCAAGTTAAATCATTGTAAGTTGATATCAACAAAGAAATCGACCCAGATAAAGTTCCAGCTATTTTACAACATTAAGGGAAAACCTCCGGCTTCACAGATAGAATTCCAACTTCGATATTTCCATAATTTAATGATCTTCATTAAAGCAGCGGATTCTTAAAATTCTCCCATAAACATCCGACTTTGTCGGCCTGTATTTTACGTCGCTGGAAAATATTTGAAATATGCTAAGAGCTCGTCAAGGTAGAAGCTTTAAAAAGCGGCCCTTGAGGGCCTGTGGATCGTCACATAAAGGACGGATTCTCCGTCGAGACTAGACAACAAAATGTTAAATTGTCCACTTGTAGCCCTTGGAGGTAAAATTACTATTTCTCGCCGCGACGACATGGGTCGCTGTTTCTAAGACAGGGGTAATATCCGTTGTCATCAGAATCTGAATGCGATGTTATGAGAACATGGTTGCTGAGTTACTAGAATATTACGTTGATATTCCGGTACACGTTGTTGGTTATGTCTAGAAGTTGTGCAACTCTGCAGAGTAAATACTTTATACCGGGTGGAAAGGCACGACGATCCTTTCCGCAAAAGGGGGATTGTTTAGATTTAGTACTGTATTTCCTCTAAAGAAACTAGGCTTGAAATTGTAAGCGTTTTGAAGTTACAGGCAGTTAACTTTTAATCCAAAATACTCCAAGTGACAACCCTCATTAGGTTCAGTAACATTTTAACAATGACACAAGGGTCAGTGACCTTTATCAATACGTATATACAATTATTAGTACGTAGTAATAGGGTTGTCACTAAGAAGAACATTCATTAATTTGAATATTTTTACTAATTGTTCGTAAAAAAAAATCTAAACAGTACGAATCGATTCTCCATCACTTAAACTAACCCCCCCTTGCGAAAAAGATCGTCGTGCCTTTTCACTCGGTATAATAATAGCACAACTTGTGGTTAGTAATATTATGTACCTACTTAATAGGTAAAATATTTTATTTAGCATTAGGTTCTGCCAGCGACTTCATACGCGTATAAATTATGGTTTACAGTACATATGGTGCTACTTTCCCGCACAAGTGCGGAAAAGAGCACTTTCCGTGCATATGTCGAAACTTTAAAGAGCCATATATACAGTAAAACGTTGTACGATACACGTGCGAATAGGTAATTCGCAACTCGTGTCGATTTAAAACACTCCCTTCGGTCGTGTTTTAATTTATCACCACTCGTTGCGAATTTCCTATTTTCGGCGCTTGTATCGTAAATAACTATTACATGATAGGTATTCTTATGTTTTACCATACGCATACTACCGACAAATTTAAAAATAAAGATTTAATTTTCATAGATTACGCTCGTCGTCATAACAAAAATTCTTGCCTTTACCGGAATTTGTTCCCTGCAGTAATTATGAGTCACGAGAGGGCTTTTCTGAAAATGATTTATTAAAACGTTTAATTTATTGCACGCTAGCACATACCCGTGACTTCGTCCGCGTGGAACTATAATATTGATTTCCGTGGTAAAAAGTATATCATATATGTCATTTCCTAAGATTCAAACTATTACAATACCAAAGTTCATATCAATCGGTCCAGCGATTTAAGCAGCAAAGGTTAGAGACAGAGTTACTTTCGCATATACTTACAGTGTGTTGCCTGTAACAGGAACAAGTATTTAAAAGGATGCTTCCTTAGAGCATCTGCAGTACCCTTTGTGTCCAATTTTTTAAATATTCTTTTTAATTCGGAGAAATGTTGATGTAAAGTTGTACCTAATCTCCAAGTAATGTATCTTGGCACCACGAGATCATAGCACAGCATTCACTGCAGATGATGAGGTAGCATCGCGTAATGAATCATAATCTTTTTGACATTTAGAGTTATATTTTTGTGACTTTTTATTTATTTTTGTTTGTTAAATTTAAAAAACGACTACTGTTAACATAGAAAAGTAAGAAAACATGTAAAATTATAAAAAAAAAAAAAAAATCAATTAAAACCACCTGGAAGTTATTGCTCACAAGCTCAATAAACCGTTCAATTTTTTGCTACTATTCCGGGCCACACACTGTATACTTTGTACTTAGGTAAAGATAAATGAAACGCGATAATAAGCCAGCTTTTTTCCTACGTTTCCTAAAACAGGTGAGGTGATTTATACAGCAGTGATTCGGTAAATCAACTCTCATCACTTGACACCAACACTCCAAGATCAAACCGTCTTCACCCTTTGATGTAAGTAAAACTTTAGCGATCAAAGCTTTTGCTGTAGCAGTTTGCCTGTCTCATTTCGAGGAGACCTCAGGCGGTGCTGGTAATGACGACAAAGTCAACTAGTTTCTCTAGAGTCAGGCATCAAAGTCCGCGCGACTTTATTTAGGTGTGCGGAGTCTGGGCATCGAAATTAAAAAAAAAAAAATATATTACAAATATTCATGCTCATCACACAAATAATTGCCGTTAACGAGATTTGACCCAGGTTCACTTAACGGTAAAGTAAAATATTTGTTTTGATCGTTTTCTCATTGTTTATATCTATTAAATATATTATCATGGTCTAGTACCCATAACACAAGCCATGTGGAGCTTGCGAGTGACTCTGCAATTGATTTATGCCATACGACTACATAAATTGAGCTTAAGGGGCTGCGATTTGTGTAAGATTCTTCCTCAACATGTATTTGTTTACACACCTCTACTTAAGATTACATATTTGCGTTGGCCATATTGCATCAAAGTAGGTCATTCAAAAATCAACTCTATCGTCCAAGGTAAAAGATTTCAATTCTAATGACAGTGTCTCTCTCAAAATACACACATCGCGTTTCCGCACCGTCTCCAGGGTGTAAAGTAACACGTGCCATCTCGTTACGGTGACCGGCGACATCAAAGGCTTTTGTGGATGCCGGGCACATTTGTACTAATGGATGCCGAAGGGTTGGGAGGTTGTGTTTAGTAATATGTTTGTTTGTCCGTTTTGTCCGTATTTGAACCTAAAAGTAGCCCGGGGTCCGCTTTGACACCTAAACCCAAGATTTGGCATAGGCACTAGTAAGAAAGCGACTGGCATCTGACCTTCCGACCCAGAGGGAAAACTAGACTTTATTGGGATTGGACCGGTTTCCTCACGATTTTTTCCTTAACCGAACGGTAAATATTCCGTACATAAGTTCCGAAAAACTCATTGGTACGAGCCGGGATTCGGACCCACGACCGCCGCTTGACAGCCGCATGCCTGAACCACTAGGCTACCATAGCTGTCGTGATTGAACCTTATTATTTTAAATAATTATAATTAGAATATGCAATATTTGCGAAATATAAGATTTGAGGGTAATCACAGGAACTACTTACTTATACGATTTATTTTTCCTCCAGTATAGGTATACGCTTTAGCTTCGCAGAAACTTATACTTACTATAATTACGAAACTAGGGCGGTGAATTCGTGAAAGCCCCAGATCGCAGGTGTTTGTGACCCGAACCGAAGGTGAGGGTCATAAATATGCGCTCTGGGGCTTTACGAATTACCGCCCGTGTTGAGTACATAATTTTACGTCTTCACCTGGCAACAATGCGAGTTTTCCCGTGCGCGCAGCGTGCGGTAAAAGTCACATTATGGCCAGGTGTGACGTAAACTTATTTTATCGCGCTATCGCCTGAGTTATTTGTAAAACCCGCGCGGAGAGCTAGATTTAACATAAGAATAACGTATTAAAATCCTTTTTTTTTACTGACTTTAATGTCTGGCAACTATAATACATTTTTATGCAAAGTTTAGACAACTATATACTACCAGCGGAACTATCAGCGCTGGTTCCGCCAGCATTACGCTGAGTTGCGACCATTTCGTGGCAAATTACGCAATTGTATGTTATTGTTTGTAAATTGCTTTGTGTCTGTCACGAATAAATGTATCTTTCTTTCTTTCTTTCTTTCTTTCTTTCTATAATGAATTTGACCAATCACGTGGTGCCTTTATCTAGGTCATTTATCTTGGTCATAGGACCAAATACATAAAAGAAAAACTGAGCCAGTGGGCTGCGCTTCATTTCAGCAGGGCTTAGATTTTCAATAAATACCAAGTTTGTTTTATTTCAGTTGACTCGCGCGTAGAAACAGTACTGTCTACAATTACATAATCAGCTCTTAGATTCTCGTGCTTTTCTTAACTTAGGCCTCTCGGCAAGCCTCGCGACCTTAACACGGTGCTCGTCTTCAAGAGCCCACATTGTGTAACGATTCTATAAAATACTTTTAAGAGTCTGCAGTAATTATATCCCATTTAAAGTATAAAGTGGCTCTACAATTAAAAGTAACAATCGTAAAGCAGAGCACCAACTTCAAAGGTTTTTTCCACATTTAAAGAGAGCGAGAAACTCTCAGAAAATTCTCGAAATCTAAATCATTTAAGTGAGTATTTGTGGCAGCGATCTTTTGACAGGTGGTTTATGGCTACGTAGTGTCACGCGACAGTCTTGCGTTCTTAATACGCACGTTTGTCGCCGCGTCATCGACGTTGCGCGGCGGCGGCTGCAGAAGTGGTTTTTTTAATTAATTGCGTGTGATCCCAGAAAACCACAGTGCGTTGCGCGTCTTGAACGCGCAGTGAACAATAAAACGTTTGCCGCGCCGCAGTTCGCAGGGTCCACTCAAACAATATTCACATGGTGTACAACACACATAAATACCTCTACAACTCCATGTTTCGCACTAGCTTTCCGCGTTAACTAGCCTTTGTCCCGCCGTCAATAAATCATTCCATTTATCATTCCCCGCACAGAAAGATGGAAAAAGCGCGATTAAAACCAGAGCTAACGAGGCTTACCGTGATGGATGGACAGTCGGACACTTGGATATTACATAATCCTCGATTTGAGATGGCTGTCGAACTTGAAATACAATGCTCGTTTGTCATTGCGAGTGTTGGAGAGGGAAGAAATACTCGTGATACTTTGAGTATTTTCATGTTAAAGTTTTTGGACGGCTGATGATTTTAGTCCTTTGTGTTGAGAAACGTTACGCGGCAGTGCAGTGAGCGGGACACATTCCACGTAGAACCGATAGCCGTTGGAGCGGAAAAGTTATTGAGTGGCGACCACGTACCGGCAGGCGTGGGGAGACAAAATGGTCTGATGAACTGGGAAAGGTCGCGGGAGTTCGCTGGCATGCGTGTGGTGCAGGACCGGGAGGATTGTGGGAAGTGATGAATTGATTTCCAGGATGTCTTTCGGGTGAATCAGAATGAAGATGAGAACAATGATGCGGTGAGGTAATGATGACGATGAGAGTTCCAACAGACCATTCCTACCTTCGACGCCCTAGGGTCGCTAAAATGTATAGTGAAAGTCTCTGAAATGAGTAGCTTCACTCTTCTCTCATGGGACCATCAAATTTCCACAATACGGCCAACTATGTTCACTGGAAGCCCTGGACCTCCGTGCACATATACTTATCCTCTTCGATGTTCCGACGCTCCGAAGCTGTCGTACTCGTTCAGAACCTCCTCGAGCTCGTTCCTCCACGCTGCGCCCGTGCCGGGTGCCTCCGCCGCGTGGTTGAGGTTAGGTGGTGAGGTGGTGACGGTTAATTGAAATTAACTACATTTTCCTAAATTAAAGTACCTCGTACATGCTGCGCTAGCTAAATTCCAGATTCAAGCGAGACCTCAGAGTCGACAACACTTTCGATGTGACACGTTCGTTCCGAAACGCAAAGATGTATCAAAATGAACCAACATTAGCCCGCGTATGTTGGCAGTAAGGGAATTTAATACTATTCAATTCACATTACGATTTATATGTTGATTTTGCTTCAACATTCACTAAGGAAGAATTTTGCCCGAAGGGAGTCAAAGTTATCGCGGCTGGTTACCTGACACTACGAAGTAGCGTAACACATCGCAGTAAACTTATAGTGTGTTCGTTGTAATAAATCATTTTAAATTTATATTTATGTCAGTCATTTAACTAAACGTTACTACGCCTGAGTTATTGTTTGATTCAAATAAATATATAAGAAGTATAGTTAGCAATATTTAACCTTAGATGACTCCCTCCTGCATTTGGATACGCGTACTCGGTGTCCGTCCGGGGATTTAAGGTCGAAAATCGCTCGACATGTGTCGAATCGATTCGCGGTTCCTAGTCATGCACATGCGGTATTTTATAAATGCAGTGTGCGGTATTTTATAATTGATCGAGAGCTTACTTTTGTCACCTGGATTTCTGTATTATTGTCATGGCACAGAAGGTAAGTAGTGAGAGTAATTTATTGGTATCCCGTGCCAATCAGGAAACCATCATTGAAGTGTTGGCGCGCAGTAAATAATCTGTACTGGCTTCACTGCCGTAACCACAAACAACTGACAGCTTACTGATACTGCACTGACTGCCAAATGCGGCAGTGTTTTTTCGCCAATTTATAGTTTGAATATACTAGGAATACATATACTACTTAGTAATGATCTAACTTCAGAAATATCATGCTCCAAATTAGGATTGCTTTCTAAATTAAACAATGCTTGTTATTTCTGTTATCGTATATAAACAGGAAACGGTCATGAATCTCTGGCATAACGTTAGATTATTTTTTAGTAATTTCCTTTTCAGGACGACTAAAATAATAACTGGTGAGAATTGTGAAAGTTTGAATCATTATTATAAAGTTAGATTATACTGAAACGAGTTACTCATAGCACTATGATCGTGATTTGGAATTGAGGAAAAATTGAAGACGTCATGTCGAGCAAAATTAGACCTTTAATGACGTGACTAAATTGATTGTTACTCTTGTAAACGAGCGAGCGAAGCGAACGAAGCTTGGCCGAAAATGATTTCTTATGTCCGGCTGTTCTCCTTTACAGTGCGCATTCAACCGATTCTCGTGAACTTATATGTGCAGGTTCAATAATTAAATTATTATAGATTATTGTTGTCGATTCAGTATCTCATAATAACATTTAAAGAAACTGGCTGTGACAAACGGACTGCCTCCGAGTGATTGCATGAGTGTTCCGTTGGACCATGTTTGTACGGAACACTAAAAAGACTCGCGGGGTCTAGAGTTCACAGAGCCGAGAGAGTTTATAATACTTTCATGTTGTATGATTTAAAGTTAATTAAGTTGTTAAAATGAGTCATGGTCTTTTAATTTTAGTGTTTTATCAGTGAGACACAAATAAAGTCCAAAAAAAGGAGGAAGAGATACTTACTTTTGTGATGCCTCATTAGATTACATACCAGAAGTAACTGTAATCTCGTTCAATAATTTACATAACACCTCGCCATAAAGTAGAACTTACCACATACTTATACGCCTGCGGAAAATCAAACTTTCTGACCAGGAGAGACGTAAAGTTTTGTACTCACCACGGGCGGAAGAAAGCCTCCGATCATATATTTATTGCCATTACCTTCGGCTAGGTAAGTAATGTACTATTTTTGCCACAATCCCTTTCATGAGTTCTACTTGTTAAATTGTTTGACTTGGCGCAGTCACTAGGATACGAATAGCTGCATTATTTTAATTTCCATGAATTACCGGACTAGCCGTCATGAGAAAAATAATATCATTTTTTGAACTAGTTCTTTAATTTTCTACCATGAATAAAATCAGTGAACACATAGTTTGCAATTCATACTGAACTAATTTTCAAAGAAGTTTCGCTGTATTTGCATATAATATGTTCACAAACGGGTGAAGGTTTGGAAATTATTAATACTCCAAAAGAAAGAAGGCAAAAAATAAATATGCAACATCATCCTCATCTCCTCCTAGCGTTTTTCCCGGTTCTGCCCTTAAATGAGCTCGGGGTCCGCTTTGACATAAAAATATTCCTAGTGACGAAAATGCAATTCAAATATCTCAAATAATTATGAAGCTACAACCGTATTTTGTTAATAAGAGAGAGCAATCAACTCGCTTCCGGGAAGCTAGCGTTTATAAAGCTTTGAGTTTGTTTGCCAAAGAAACTGCGGGACTACACAACGTTACTTTTGTAAGTTCTGTTATTTTTAGGAATGCATGTATATTGTAATTAGGAGAAGTGTTCAAAGAAAGGACGTTGAATAGGCGCAACATATGCTCATTCCAAAATGCAAAGAATACGACCACCACATACTCATATTCATTGTTTTAATAGGTGTAATTGTTAAGTACATGTCGCGTAATCAATATTTTTATCCGAAACGCAAACTGCAATTAAATATTAAGAGTGCAGTCTATGGAGGCGGTGGCCAAATTACGACTAAAGAAAGTTACAGTTTCAAAAGAAAATACAAGTAGGAATTTAATTTTATACTAATTGTTTTACTAATAAAATGCACGGTTCATAACTAAAATAAAATTCTACTAGCCTTTATTCTGGACGATGTTACTTTATCTACCTAAAAATGGACTGTCATAAAGCTGTCTATTTTTGGCCAGTTAATAATTATAAAACTTACGATTACACGCGATTATCCCCAACAAAGTGGTGACCACTTGTTTAAAAAATCCGTTATGTTTAGCTATGGATAACATTTTATCATTAATTACAGAATTATATTCTACCAAACCCATTTATATAAAAAAATCGGCCTAAGTAAAATACCGAGTATTTTTACTAAGTACAAAAAGTCAACTAAGTACAACACTTCTTAATGACTTAGAACGCTCCAGACACTCGAACAGAATAAAAACACTTTAAAAGCGAATCTAATAATGATTTCAAATATCTTTCCAAAGAATACTTTAGAAAGGTATGAGCGAGCTTTGATCGAAAAGAATTGTTATTGACGCCTTTGATCTGTGCTGTGTATGACATCTTTATCACAATGGGAATGAGATTTTGAAGAATATTATTGACGATATCGATATCTGATTACAGACGAGTTTTTGGGGTAAGGGTACAGTTCAAGAAACATTTATGTACGTAAATACCCTTAAACTAATACATAACATTAACATATGGATGGTGACCACGTACCAGCAGGCGCAGAGTGTTGGTACCCCCCCACAAGGTCGACTAATGACCTGGCCAATAGTCGTGGGAGCCCACTGAATGTGGGTGGCGGAAGATCGGTCATTGTGGCGCTCTTTGGGGGAGGCCTATGTCTAGCAGTGGACGCCTTTGGGCTGACATGGTGATTCTGTTTTCACCTACTCAAATCTTATTTTTTCTTGCATCGTCTCCACCACCCAAAGGTTGTCTAGAAGAGATCGCTTTTTAGCGAAAAGACCGCCTGTTGTGTACCATTGTTTATGTTTAACTTACCTCTTTTTTATTTTTTACTATGTCATGGTGAGCAATAAAGAATATTTGTATTGTATTGTATTGTATGATATAAAAGTAATTAAGTGTTATGTATTTATTGCCCGGAGAGGGTAAATAATTGCGGGACGCTATAACACTTCCTGGGCGTCACGTAGGGCATCGCGGTGCGACAACCCACAATAACTACACTACTGCGTATTCTTCATGTCATAATTCCACTAGTCAGTTCGCTGACAAACTTGAGCGTCTTCTCTCAAAATCGCTCGCAACACGTGTAATTAACCTGTGTCCCTAGCGAATCCCCGACTTTATTTTGTAATTGAAATCGTTCAAGAAATACCCAAATTACTTCGAAAAGACAATTTAAATCTGTTAAAGAACTCCCTAAGCCCACTGGACCATTAGCGATTATTAGGGATGGAATAATTTTCTGATTAATTAAAATGAGCTCTGCTCGAGACCGAACCCATCACCTCTGCATATTAATGCGTTAATGTGGAAAATTTGGAAACTTTTCGATTGGTTAACTGGTTTGGTCTTAAAAGTAAGGATGAGAAGAGAAAGCGCTTTAATTTAGCCCAGCTAATAACTATGAATTGAAAAATTGGTGAAGAATATTATTCCAGCTTTATTGAACCAGAGCTGGCAGTCCGCGCGCACAGGTTCCAGAAGACAGGCAAGTATTTTAGTGTGATGGGTGCCAATATTTACAATAAAATACCAGAGCCAATTAGAACTTAAGACACCGGAAGTAGCTTTACACACAATTTTTCAATATTTTGAGCAACAAATGCTTACTACTCGGTAAAGGAGTTCATAGATGAATCAATATGTCGAGCTGAACACTTCATTAGAAATATAATGAATTTGAACTATCTTCATATTATATAAATTTGATTCTTAGGACATTCTAATGTAACCCAGTATTTTAGTTAACACAAATAAAGACGTGTCATATCATATTATTTGAGCACTAGCTTCTGCCCGCGACTTCGTACGCACTACTGAAAATAAAGATTTCATTTCCATAGCTTGTGCGTGTAACAGTTCAAATTCTCTTCGAATCTAAATAAACACCCTCATAAACTTGGTCGTCAATAATATTATATAGATGCCCAAAGTATCCTTTTAGAGAGCGCTCCCTATGCGAGCCCCAGGTCCGAAGACACTAGGGCGAGCCCTACGGACACTCACTATCCTAAGATTCCTAAGGTGTCTTGAAAGCAAGACCTGAGGCCAAAGTGCCCGGCGGTGAGGCAAAAGAGGCCGAAGGCCGAGCTTTTCATTGGAATTAAAGGCCTAAAGCAATCCATCAGAGAGCGGTCTCAATGCGAGCTCGAGGGCCTAAGACCCCACAGATACTCGTTATCTCCGAGTAACTTGCAAGCGAAACCTGAGGACCAAAGTTCTGAAGGTAAACGGGTAGGCAAGCGGAGCCGAAAGCTGAGTTTTTCGTAGGAATGACAGGCCCTAACCATGCTTTTAGAGAGCGGTCACTATCTATGTGAGCTCGGGGGCTGAAAGCCCGTGGGTGAGCCCCCACGGACACTTATTATCCCTAGGTGTCTTCGTATCCGGAGTATCCGGAGACCAAATTCCAGAAGGTGAGCGGCCAGGCAACTTTTCGTAACAATGAAAGATCCAAATCAAGCCTTAAGAAAGCACTTGGGGGCTGAAGGCCACTTATATTATACTACCCTCAGGTGGCAGCGAGGCCAAAGGCCGAGCTTTACGTTATAATGAAAGGCCCACAGCATCCCTTTAGAGAGCGCGCTCAATGCGAGCCCCTACGCCACCCATTATCTTCGGGTGTCTTGCAAGCGAAACCTGAGGCCCAAATTCCCGAAGATAAAAGGGGAGTCAAGCGAAGCCGAAGGCTGAGCTTTTCGTAGGAATTAAAGGCCTGTAGCATGCTTTTAGAAACCGCTACCTAGGTTAGTTACAAACTCTAGGTGTCTTTGCAAGCGAAACCAAAGTACCAAAGATGAGCGGGAGCGAACGAGCCAGCCCTCACGGACACTTGCTATCCCGTAGTTGAGTAGCGTGGCGAAGGGCGAGGTACTCGTAAGTCCAATAGGTGAGTGGCGAGGCAACCGAGGCCAAAGGAAACGTTGAAGTCAAAGACTGGAAGCATTCCTTCAGAAAGCGCACCCCCATGGACGGACATTCATTATCTCCACCGGGAGAGATACCGGTCTTGCAAGTGAAACCTGATGGCGAGCCCCCACGATCCCTTACTATTCCCAGGTGTCTTGCAAGTGAAATTCCAGGCCAAAGTTCCTCAGGTGAGTGGCGAGGCAAGCAAGGCCTTTTCGTTGGAATGTAAGGTTGGACCTTACCAGCAGGCACACTTAAGCAACCCTTCTGAGAACGGTCTCAATGCGAGCAATAGAAAAGTTACTGAGTGTCCTTAGGGATCCCTAAGGACACTCATTATCTTCCGGTATCTTGCAAGCGAAACTTGAGGACTAAAATCCCGAAGGTAAACGGGGAGGCAAGCGTAGAAGAAGCAAAGCGAAGGCTGAGGTTTTCGTAAGAATGAAAGGCCCAAAATATCCCTTTAGGTCCTTATGATGCGCATATTTCAGAAAGTCACGGGAGTTATCTACATTAAAAATATTGATACCATAGATACTCAATTCTCCGCGGAATGCCGTGTTGTCCAAATTGTATACCCACATCCCTTGACGTTGGTGAACTAAATATGATAATTCGAGATAACCATTCAACTCAAACTACAAACAACTTTAGATGACCTCTGATTTCATAAGAAATATAGGAAGGCAGAGATCAAGGTTGCTGGTTATCAATATAAACAGCGACGTCATCAGTGACTGAAGTTCCAATATAATTAGGTCTGTTATGTATAACAGTTACTATGGGTGGAGGATATCAACCAGTTTTGGTTAACATGTAGTTTTTACCCGTCTACCACTATTTTACATCCCGTGTTTTTTCACGTTTTATCTATATTTTGCTAAAAGTTTGAACGGGGTTCTTTTAACTTTCTAGTCAAGTATATGCTTGTCAATTTTCAAGTCTTTAGCTCATAGATTTAAGAAGTTACCATACAAAGTTCAACCCCATTTTTTAACCCCTTTGCAGCATTATCTTAATATTTTTTATAGCCTTTATGTTGGCCGGGAATTTTCTCGACAGATAAGTAAAGTTTGTATAAAAATCTGTTCGGCCGTTTTCACGTGATGCACGTTCAAATAAACAGACAAACACACAAACATTCTAAAAACTTTTGGCTCGTGTTCTGTTATAAATAAGTATCCCTAGCAATTTTTTTTTCGAATATCTTCCATCTACAGACTTTCGACCGTCTTCAGCTTTATTATAATATGTAGGTATAGATAAGGGTGGGTGCACCAAACCGTCTGTAATAAAATTGTAAGCGATGTTCGTTAAAATCTGAACGAATGGAAAGTTTGTCAAGTTCAATAGAATGACAGCTGTCAGTGCTGTATTTAACGTTGATCGATCTGTAAGTTGGGGCCACCCACTTTAGGAAAATGATTGTGTTATTGTGCAGGCAATATTAAGTGGGAGAATTGCAAAACATCGAGTTCTTTGAAACGCCGTTCTCCAGGTTAGGCAACAAACAGAACTGATTTTCAGATTTTCTTGACCGTGTAGCTGTTTGTCTGATTTAAGGGAATCATGATTGCTTAAAAATTACCTACGTTGAAAAAATACATTAGGTATTTATTTTCCTTTTTTAACTCTGCCGACTCAAACAATAGGTAGGTACGTAACGTATTATACGTCACAATCCAGTTAAAGTATTGATTTCTTACATCATCTTAAATCTCACTTATGGAAATATTAATAAAACTGCACTATACCTCGTTTTTTTTCAGATTAGAAAAATAACGGTCGATTTCGACACTTTAGCTGTATTTTTTTCAGCCATATCCGGGCAAAATATAAATGAAACTACTTTTTTCCACTATTAGTGATACGCTTAAGCCGATACGATGCAAAATGGGAAATTTTAAAATCGTTTTCCCAAAAATCGCACGACGACAATCGCACGACTTTTCTAATCTGAAAAAAAACGAAGTATAAGTTAGATATTGACCTTTTGACCAGGCCTATCCCACTGTCAATTTGGCGCGAAATGACCTTTGTCGAAGTACGAGTATAGCGAGGTTGTACATTGTATTGCACACAATGACGTTTGATATAATATATACTATCCGTTTTTTGTCGTAATAACATTATTTCATTGATCGCACAACTTCATACGAATTTCAATTTACAACATCTTGCTAACGTGACGCAAAAAGTAATCCCATTGCAAAATATGAGTTTTTTTTTAAACTTAACCTGTATTAAATATTTTTTCTACTTAATCCGGACTTCCCGGCAATTGTCTTATTTTATTATTATATCACATTATGATTTTAAAAAAATGATGATCTTTCCGATAACAAACAGGAGCTAAATTAGTTATCATTTTGGATGTTCAATTATGTGTTACAGTCAATTGCAAAAATATTTATCAATAACATCCTCTCATAAATAAGTACCAGAACCTTTAAGACATATTTATGTGCATCTATATTTTTACACTTGACTTTTGTACGTTAACTCTATCTCACTCTATAAATTGTCTATTGCAATTGGCCTGTGTTAGGGTCAATGATCTTTTTGGAGAAACTCATTTACATTGTAGCACGCAAGGTCAGTAAGCAATGCCTTTAGTTTCTTTGTAAATAAGGCATCACTCTCAGCTGTTTCAATGTGTTCGGGCACACAGTTATATATATGGATCCCGGCAACGCTGAGTGCCGCGCGAGCCTTAGCCAAGCGCCGGCGCGGGGGCTCCAGCAGGTGCCGCCTGCGCGTAGGCCTTTGGGTGGGTTGACCGTAGGTTTTATAGTTATGTAGGTTGCATCGTATGTGTGAACAAGCAGTTAATATGTATACACTTGGTAACGTTAGGATGTTATGGTGTCTAAATATGTCTCTCGCGGGATGGTCTACTGGTTTACGGTCGATGATTCGCAAGGCTCGCTTTTGAATTCTGAAGACTCTGTCACGGTTGGCAGACATTGCCCACAGATCTACCCCTTGAATTAGAATTGAGTGAAAGTAACCGAAGTAAGCTTTCCTCAAGTTACTGGGAGACAAAGTAGGTGCGAGTCGAGACAGTGCATAGCACGCGGCGGACAACTTGTCGCATACATAGTCAATGTGTGATGACCATGTCAACCCTGAGTCAATTACGAAACCTAGGTACCTAGTTGCTTCTACCTGAGGTACAATGGTGTTGTTGGTGGTTATGTTTAGTGGGCTATGTTTTATTTTTAGACTAAAATGTATAATGTTCGTCTTTTCTACATTTAGTAGCATGCCATTTGCAGAGAACCACTCAGACATATGCAACGTGACAAGGTGTAGCTTAGATTTCAAGGTTGCCACATCATCAGCACTGACTATGATGCACGTATCATCGGCGAAGATCACATACTCCGGCTCGTTACAGGCAGTCGTAATATCATTTACTAAAATCAGAAACAGGTTATTTCCCATAACAGATCCCTGGGGCACGGCGCAGTCACCAATCGGTTCCAGATCCGACCCCGTATTGAGGACATAGGTGCGCTGTTTTCGATTTCCCAGGAACGACGCAATGGCTTTGTGGAAACTGCCTGTAAAGCCGTAGCATGAGAGCTTGGCGAGGAGGAGCGAATGATCAATCATCTCGAAGGCGCGCGACAGGTCGCAGAACACCGCTGCGACCTGTCGCCCGCCCTCCAGGTGCGCGGTCACGCGCGCCACCACCTCGCGCGCCGCGTCCGTGGTCGACCGGCCCGGTTGGTACGCATACTGCTGGTGATTTAGGAGGTTATTTGATACGATATGTTTCATTATTCTATCACTAATCAAGCGTTCAAAGATCTTAGATATTATAGGTATAAGTGATATAGGCCTATAATGTTTCGGCAAGTGCATTTCACCTTTCCCTTTATAAATAGGCTGAACTTTAATTTCTTTCAAAATATCAGGATAAATGCCTGCGTGCATGCAATTGTTAAGTAGCAAAAGGAGCAGAGAAACAACGGTCGAAGGCAAGCTATCTATTGTATGCGTTGACATGTCGTTGATATCTTTCGACTGCTTTCTTTTTATCCGTTTGCATGCGATGATTATTTCATTAAGAGTAAACGGCACAAAGTGATACGGAGGAGGGTTAACAGGTAAATATAGCGATAGATATGCGAGCGCAGTGCTAGCGCATGGCAACGCATTGTTGACATTCGTATCAATGTAGTACCGGTTTAGCTGCGCGGCGGCGTGCGCGGCGCGCGAGGTAGGGGAGTCGCCAGCTGATTTACTCACAAGTATGTCCATTGCGTTGCATTTTTTATTTTTGCACGTCTCAGCTGAGATAACACGCCATACAGTTTTAGACATATTATCACTGCTGCTCGATATTATGTTATTTATGAAGCTACTTCTAACTTCCTTAAGTTTAGACCAGTATTGAAATTCTAGGTTCTGCAGGTCGGCACGCGACTCAGCGTTGTCGGGGTTTGATGATAAGATGCATTTGGTTTTGTAAACACGTTTACGTAATTGCTTGATGGAATCATTGACCCACACACTTACATTGCTCTTAACCCGTTGTTTTTTCAACGGAAAATATATATCAAAGTTATGTTTAATGACATTCATGACCAGTTCAGTCTGTTTACAAGGACATTTTGTTTTCTTTAGAATGGAATCCCAGTCATATGTATCTAGACACTCAGTAAAAGTTAGTTTTCGTTGTACAGTAACAATTCTTTTTAGTACATGACTACCTTGCGAGGTGGGTTTTGTATTAACGTTAACGTTAATGTTTACATGTGTACATAAGTGGTCGGATAAATGCATATTGTAACAGGATACAGATTGCTGGTCAGCTTTATTTATATTAGAATAAGCATGATCTATACAAGTGGCAGAGTTGTCGGTTAATCTGGTAGGTATATTTACTAGATGTTTGAAACCATATTGTTTTATAACGTTTAATAAATATTTTGAATTATTATTTGATAATAGTATGTCAATATTAATGTCACCAACTATAATAACATTGTTATTTTGAATAGAATTAAAACTTAACAATTTACTCAACATGTTAAAATATAATGATACGTCACCACTTGGCGGTCTGTACACGCACACCACTATGAGATCCAGTCCTATGCACTCGATAGCGCATACCTCGAACTGAGATTCCACCGACATATCCGTTATTTCTTTCCTTTCCATGCAAGGGATGTTGGGCTGAACGTAGATGCAGCTTCCTCCACCTGTCTTGGACGATCGGCAAAAGTGGGCACGTAGCTGGTAATTTAATATGTTTACCGCAGGTAATTGGTTGTGTTGTAGCCAGTGTTCTGTTAGGCACAGTACATGGATTTGGTCACGTAACTGGAGTTCGGATTCTAACCTGTAAGTTTTATTTGCGAGCCTGTTGATATTTTGGTGTAGGATACCTATCGGCACGGGTTTTATATGGGAGATTTTGTTATCTCGTATGGTTGGTGGTTTGTTTGTTTTGGCCGGTTCTGGGAGACCTGGTCTCCCGGGGCCGGAGAAACGGCTGCCATTCTGTAATGCAGGTGTTCAGTGGCCACGCAGCTGTTGCTCGAAAGTCATCGTAAACACTAAGAGGTATGCCTATTTTGTACGATTTGTAAGTATCCCTCTTTGATGGTATTTGTTCGGCTGTGTAGTGGTAGCCGTCACGAATTTTTCTTAAGTGGCTGATAACATTTTCTGGCGTTGAGTCATTCTTAAAGAAGCATCCATGTACATACTTGAGTATCTCGACTCCACTAACATCTGTGTTCTTGGCGGATCCTTTTATTGACGCAGGAACAGTTTTGCGACTACGCTGGCGCTGCCGACGACTGGTCGCAGTCTTCCATTCTTGATCAGCGGGCTGCGAGCTCGTGGAGATTTTTTCGGGCACTTGCTGGTCAGTTATGTTATTTCTAATAGTATTTAATTGTTCGTCATTTGTTTCTTGCAGGTTTATCGTCCCATTGTCAGTATTTGTGGCTGTTTCAATTGAAACGTTTTTTTCTGTCTCTTCGGTCGGTATCTGGCGGAGGTCTTGCTTAGCTGGGAGGTGTTTGAAATGCGGCTGTTTCGTCATCGCAGCGAGCTTCTCTTTCGTGCGCACGGCGGAGGCGCGCTGTTTCCAGCCCCAAAACCCCTAGCACTGGACCTTCTCTACCCTTAGGTACAATTTAATTATTCTGTAGTTTGACCAAAAAAAGCTATTCTCGATAAGTGTAGCATTCTCGTGCGCGGAAGACATATAAGCGGGTCTCTCACAAAGGGGGTGGCTTTCGCGAATCAACTCGAATCGAGGCATCTCCTAAATGCTTTTAATGCAATTGGTAGCCTAATTAAGAATATTCAATTTCCTCCGAAAGGATACTCAGATCCAAGTATCCGTGCAGCCACTAGTTGACTTTAAATTCAAAGGGAAAATAAGACCATATTATTTTAGCATTTACAAGTATAATACGCTTTTCCCCTTGTATGGCGTCGGGTTAGAATAGCATGATCCCCTTTCTTCCCATGTGTGGTACTGAGGGAACAGGGTTGAAGTGTGTTGTGGGCGATAGGCTAACAACCTATCACTGTAATATCACATTTTGTTGATCCTTTATGGGTGAGGACCAAATTCTTGGCCAGTAGTTAGCGTGGTTAATTGGTAGTTTTTAAAAAGTTCCGTTATGACACGAAAATTAACCATAGAATTGTATGGCTAATTTTCGTGAAGAATTTG
The DNA here is from genome assembly GCA_945867215.1 of Epinotia demarniana. Taxonomy (NCBI): domain Eukaryota; kingdom Metazoa; phylum Arthropoda; class Insecta; order Lepidoptera; family Tortricidae; genus Epinotia; species Epinotia demarniana. The sequence continues at coordinate 1,862,854 of OX244264.1, forward strand.
GTCCTCACTCTTATACCCACACACATTTATATGCTAAAATTAGCACTGTAACTTACATGAAGGCGTGAATCTATGTATGTATGTAATTATTAACATTATGATCCGTTTATAAATAATACTTCCGGCAGACATTTCGCTTCAGCTCACGTTGACTGGAGTATAACCGGTGCGTGCGCTAAGTTTACTCGGCCTACCCTAGTTAATAACTGGGTGAGGCGCGGACTCCAATTAGAGCTCGATTAGAAGGAGCTTTATAAAATAATGTTTTATGAAAGGTAAAGCTTGGTATACACTGTCGTAGGAAAGCTGACGCCTAACTGATGGGGCTGTCACCATGGTTTCAAGTTACCTGTCACTTTTAATGTAGTGCTGTGCACTCTGTTACTAATCGTGTTGATTGAGCGACGAGATAATTTAATTTAATTTATTAATATAAAACCAGCAGATCGACGCATTGTATTTCAGGTAAATCCAAATTTCACTTTAAGTATCTGAAAATCACAGTTGAGTTGTTCTATCGATTTACTATCATTCGGCAAAAATGGAAAATGTAAGCATTTTGAAATTAGACCATTAATAATACTAGTGAATTAGGTAAAAAAAATACATACATACATACATATATACATTCACGCCTTTATTCCCAAAAGGGGTAGGCAGAGCACTTGAAACGTATGTTCCAGCGCCACTCTTAGCATAAATGTGGGTATAAAAGATCGACTAAATGTGATATTGCAGTGATAGGTTGCTAGCCCATCGCCCACAACACACTTCAACCCTGGTCCCTTAGTCGACTTTTACGACACCCACGGGAAGAAAGGGGGTGGTGAAATTCTAACCCGACGACACCACACGGGTCGGGGTAAAAAAAATGTCTATAACATTTTAAAAGGATTAATTTATTTCGTGTTCATAATGAATTTACTTAGCCCAAATGGAAATTTGTCCAGTTTGAAATAGGATCATATTAGAATACGTTCACTATAACTTAAATAATTATCAAAATTTAAATATGAAATTGGTCAATTTTTGACAAAAAATATACATGACGTATTTTCGATTGGTCATATTTTTCGAGTGCACGTAATTCCATATGGACGTATTAAACTCGTTAGATGTTCGCAACAGACCACATCAGTTCCAGTTCCAGAGCCAGAAGGTGTTAAAACAAAGCGCTTGAGGAAACAGCCTGAGCGGTATGGTTTTAGCAACTTGTGCATATCCAGTTCCGGTCCATCTTCAGAGGAGATATCAGTCTCAGAGGCTCTCGAAGGGCCTGAGCAGGAGCAGTGGCGGCGTGCAATGGCTGATGAGTTGCAGTCATTCGAGGACAATGATGCGTGGGAACTTGTCAAAACCCCTAGTGATGGGTCTATAGTGAAGTGCCGTTGGGTGTTTGTGAAAAAGTTTGACGTGGACAATAATGTGCGGTACCGGGCTAGGCTTGTGGCCAAGGGCTTAACGCAAAAGCCAGGTGTAGATTATACTCGTACTTTTGCACCTGTAATTCGTCATTCTACTTTGAGATTGTTATTTGCTCTCAGTGTTAAAATGGGAATGAATATTACGCATTTAGATGTAACCACAGCTTTTCTAAATGGTGTATTAAAAGAATATATATATATATGTCGATACCTGAAGGTTTTGCAAACAAAAGTGGGGGAAATGTGTTAAAATTAAAGCGGGCGATTTACGGCTTAAAGCAGTCATCTCTAGCGTGGTATGAGAAAGTAAAAGATTGTCTTTGTAAATTAGGCTTTAACAATAGTGAATATGAACCATGTTTGTTTGCGAAAACTAAAGGTAATACAAAAATAATTATTGGTTTATATGTAGATGATTTTTTAATTTTTTCAAATAATGATCATGAGACTAAAAAATTAAAAAATGAATTAGCTTCAGAGTTCAAATTAAAGGATTTAGGTCCTCTCCGACAGTATCTGGGAATGAGGATTAATGTAAATAAAAATAAAAATGTTATCACTGTTGATCAAACACAGTACAGTACAGTTGAGAAATTCCAGATGTCTGATTGTAAACCTCAGAGTACTCCTATTGAACCTAAATTGAATATAGAAAAATCTACAGAATGTTTACCTAATGTTCCTTATCAAAAACTCATTGGCAGTTTAATGTATCTGGCAGTATTGACAAGACCAGACATTGCATATGCTGTGAGCTACCTCAGCCAATTTAATACATGTTACAATGTAAATTGCTATAATTATACGAAAAGGATTTTGAGGTACCTACAATGTACAAAGAATTATTGTCTTAAGTATACAAATAATGACATTAATTTGCAAGGGTTTGTTGATAGTGATTGGGCATCTGATGCCGTGGATAGAAAATCCTATACTGGATTTTGTTTTATGTTGTCTGGATCTGCAATCTCCTGGCAAAGCCGTAAACAGAAGTCTGTCAGTCTATCCAGTACTGAATCTGAGTACATGGCTATGTCAGAAGCTTCCAGAGAGGCTGTTTATATAAGAAATTTAATAAATGAAATTACTGGTCACATACTGGTTTACATTGTGATAATCAGAGTGCCATGAAATTAGCTTCTAGTCAACAATGTCATAACAGGTCAAAACATGTGCGTTATCATTACATCAGAGATGTTATCAATGACAATATTATTAAGATTAAATATATTCCCACTGGGGAAATGCCTGCTGACCTGCTAACAAAGGGTTTGTGTCATGTAAAGCATTATAAATTCATGAACAAGCTTGGTATCATGAGTTTATAATATATAGTGTTTAGCTTATTTTGATAAGTGGGGGTATTAGTAAATAGGAATATTTTGTATCAAAATAAAATTACTTGCCTGTATTTAACTACTACTAACGCCATCTAGTGAGTAAGTTTGTACTAACAATGGAATGTATGAACGTTGCACTTATTGAAATAAAAGTCAGTCTGTTGCGAACATCTAACGAGTTTTAATACTTTCGACCTATATCAAGTATGTCAATATTACTTTACAGTACATATGGTGCTACTTTCCCGCACTAGTGCGGAAAAGAGGACTCTCCGTGCATTTGTCGAAACTTTAAAGAGCCATATGTACTGTAAAACGTTGTACAATACACGTACGAATAGGTAATTCGCAACTCGTGTCGATTTAAAACGCTCCCTTCGGTCGTGATTTAATTTATCACCAATTGTTGCGAATTTCCTATTTTCGGCACTTGTATCGTAAATAACTATTAAATACGCAATAACGTTTTAGCATTATTCAGGCTAGACAATTTTCCATGACGGGGATTTTCAAACTGACATTATTCAGATTCGATCAATAATTTCGAATTGCCAATTTTCCATTTATTTGTGCTGACAGTAAATCGTCGTAACGTGCGCTCGAGAAGTTGCGTGGTCACCCCTCTGGTCCATGAATGTGTTAGTAAAATAAAACATTTCAAAGTTAGATTTTGCTTCCTATTTTAGAACATTATTACTTAAATTATGTTGTACGCGTTCACTCTGGATCATCCACAATCGCTTCAGGAGACTGTTGGGATGAGTGGTCGTGGTGTTGTATGGTTGTTAAACTAATCATCTGTTATTGCATTTATCATCATCATCTTCATCATCATCATCATCATTGATGGAGAATTATCATGGAAGGAGTGAAAAGAAGAGTGTATTACGCGGTAGCAAAATTATTTAGTACCACGGGCGACGTTGCTACAATCTCTGACTACGCCACGCTAGAATCCGTCCCTTCGTTCTGGATTTCATCAGCGACCCTCGTTACACTATACCATTTTGCTCCCTAGTAATACAATCTACTATTCCAGCTATTAGACTTAAACAGCAGCATGAAAGATCGTTATTCTGAACGATGCGGGAAATCATTAATTAGCTACTTGTAAATTAGTTTATGTCCAATAATTAACGATAAAATAGAAAAAATGAAGGCCCTTATTTTGTCTTGAGCAGTATATAAATAGAAAATCATTAAGTTGAGGCATACTTTTAATCTTAGGAATTTTATGTAAGCCATTACCTAATTATTTATAATTAAAGCTGTTGCTTATATTGAATAGAGAATAGATGATTGAATATTGCAACGTGTAGGGACATTGTCAGATTATGCCACAAGAAGACGTTATGCCTATCTACTTGATTAAGTTTACCCAAACACTCCAAGAACTCGTATCTGGAATTGTGTTTGTCGTAAACCCGTAGGCTACGGTTTATGTATATCGGGCAGTTACTGCGCTGGCTTTAAACTCGGCTTTACGACTGTTACGCCTTCAGCTTGTATACAACGTAGCTTGTACATTGTCAATGTAAAGTTATGAATACAGCTTCGGCCAGCAAAATTATAATTACGATAAGATCAGTTTTCATTTGAGATTATTAAGTTGGCGAAGCGCTCATAGCCTAGCTGCGCCTGCGAGTCGGAAAGGATGACGGTAGTCATTAAGCCGAGTTAGAGTGTACGAGTACGTGTCCCCTTGGTAGTACTAAAGAGTGACAAAATAATACTGACAGTTTGCCGATTGCCCATCAAACAAGGAAATCTTGGCGACATTAGTAAGCTTACCGAAGAATACAAAAACTGCATTGCTTTTGCGCCTACTTAGGTAGTACCTATAGGTCGTTCCATCCACAAAGCAAGCTGTGCGGAATTTTATACTTAATACTCTTTTAAAGATAACGATTATTTTTAAATCGTTTCACCATCAACGCAGGAGTATAGTAGATCAGGGGTTAGTTCGGAGCTTTTGACAAGTGATGAAATGGAGATGGGACATTGACCGACTCGAACCGTGTCTAAATTAAGCTGAACTGGTTGACGGGAGCTCACATGCCGCTCATGGTCACGCAACTACGCGTCATAGCTCTGAATATTAACTGACCGGACTCCACAAACAGCACCCGTCCTCTGAGGTCTCTTCTTTACACTACTGTCCATTACTTAGTCTAACTAAACAATAACAAAAAGCCTACCAACTAAATATTTATGATTTACGAGGCTAAATCCGGAGCAGGATTATCTCAATCCTCCGGAGATGGCCGACCCGCTCCGAGCCAGTCCGATGTCCTTAATCTTTATTGGGCAAGCGCAAATCTTTTAAGGCCGACTTTATTTGAATTACAAGGACTGGTTTTGGGTGTTTTTTTTTTAAATTAATGCAATTTAATTGTCATAGACCTATCGTACGAATTGGATAATGTTATCGAGTTTAACATAACCCAATAAAGGCGAACGACTTACATATGAGTCACGCCTTTTCAGGAGATGTCCGCTACAAAGCGGAAAAATGCTGGTACATATGGTACGTGGCGTTGCTAGGTCTTTAGATGAGTTAACTAAACGTACAGTATAGAAGTCGGGTCGGTTTGAACTACATGCGACCCCTTATGTGTTAAGAATAATGCGCAAATTATTCTAAACAGATTTCTTGACCTAATAGACCACCGAATATTTATTGAGAAACACGACAGGACAAGAATTTACAATCATGTCAGTTATGATTTGGTAAAGATTTATTTTATAGGCTCGACCTTCTACAATCAGAATCACAAAGGCATGCAACATAAAATATATATTTGGGACAGGAATGTCGCTTGTTTATTGCAGAACAATGATCCATATTTAATCCTAATGAAATCGCGGCGTAGTTTTGTTTTGTAAAGTATAATATTATGTAGTATATTGACGACCGGTTAGCCTAGTGGGTAGTGACGCTGCCTACGAAGCTAAAGGTCCTGGGTTCGAATCCTGGTAAGGGCAAATGTTTGTGTGATGAGCATGAATATTTGTTTCTGAGTCATGGATGTTTTCTACGTATTTAAGTATTTGTATCTATTATATATATCGTCGTCTAGTACCCATAACACAAGCCTTATTGAGCTTACTATGGGACTAGCTCGATTTGTGTAAGATTGTCCCCTTATATTTATTTATTTATTTATTATTATTTATTATAATAAGTCCTCCATAATCTCAGCGAAAATTGTGAATTAAACCTCAGCGTTCTTGCTTCATTTCAACGTTTGAATTTCCAATTCTCTTTGAAAACACTCGTAACGTCCTAGCGACTGCGCCAAGTTCAAATAAAAGCATTATGTGTCCATGTGTTAGGAATATGGCATTAAATCTATATTCTGGCTTCCTCTTACAGAATTTAATGCAAAAACGAGTAGCAAATCAAGGTATCATTATTATGCATTTGTTTGTAAATGTTTGGCAAACCTATATCAATACAGATTATAACTAATGTAATAAGTGTTCATTTGTCTAGACAACAGGAAGTCCGTAACCTAAGTAAATAAATTAACTTAATGATTCTAGTTCAGTCAGTTAGTGAATAAATTGATATACGTTACGGTACGAAATAAATATGTAACAACTTCTTAGTAACTATAGTAAATATATAATAAGATAATTGTAAGCGTAGAACCATCATCGTCTTGTTAGTGTGTGATTCTAATCAGTAAGCGTTTACAAAGGATTATTTAGCCCGGTCTTATAAAAATAAATAGTTTGATAAATAATAGTAACAACAGGCGGTCTTATATATTTACTGAATTTTGCTTATGATATGATAAACACAACTACATAGTTTAGAAATCAAAAGCAATATAAAATATATAAACATCGCTTCTTCAACGAAAGTTTTTTTATCAGTTATGTCTCAGATCCATCATAAAACATGCAAGTAATTTATACCAACGCCATGGATAAAACAAAGAACTACGCAAATAAACGGAACGGGGGTCCAAAAAACGAAAACGGGTCCTCATGAACTGAACGATTTACAGGGCCTACATAAAAGTAACTTGTCGGTTAAGTGAAATTGCATCTACCTGCACTCGCTGATGAGCCTCACGTGGCGGATATTTTTATGGCCCCCGTTTCGTAGCATACGGCGTCGATTCCGTGAGCCATAAAATTCCTCCTGCCTTAATAGTAAGGTCGATTACATGCCCGTTGGAAAGGTTATGTAAGCTTCAGCTTCAGCCAAGTTTATTTTTGAGCTGGTGGAAACACACGAACGAAACGAAGAGACATCATACATCATTTTTTTATATTTACTTAATACATTTTCTTAGATAAGTAATAACATGAAAACAACTAAGGTATGAACACAAACACAATAATATAAAAATATATCTAACGGAATATAATTAAATTAATACTTTACTTTTTATAGGTTTAGTTTTAAATGTAAACTAAACCTATAAAAAGTAAATGCCCCCCAGGTCCCCGTCATTGGCTATAGTGCCCAGAAGGCTGGCAGCGTTGCCTCTTTGGATTGCTAGGCTAAAACTTTGGCCAAAAATAGCTGCCAGCCCTCTGGTCGTCGGATGTTTGGCTTTCGCGCCCAGTCCCCACGGCCCCAGAGTTTTCATATTTGAATAAACTTTTAAGACTTTTTTTAGTGTCAATTGATTTTTTGAACACAAAAAACCTTGTATCAGCATTAACTAGGAATACCGCAATAAGTATGAATTAAACGATTTCTGTTTCGTCGAAATGATCATCTTAAAACAAGATCCTTCACATTTCGAAATAAATAATATATAGCACCATAATATTGCATTGTCACGGACTTTATCAAGTGTATGAATATTAACTCGAATAGACTCAAAAGGTTGGTCTGAAATAAATACAATTTAGTATATAAAACGTCAAATTATGATAAACATTACATTATGTCAAAAAAGCCATAGCAAAAGTTGCACCAGCTAGTGCTGCTAAACTAGAATGCTATCTAGCTTCTGCTACATAAGATTATCGTAACGGCTCATCAGATTTTCGCTACTTAATAGCATAAGAGCGAGCTCCTCTGAACCGGTTTTAAGCTTAGATTTTCTTTTTCATCCAACTTCTTTCTTCGAGCTCTCTCCTTGAATTTAAAATTAATTTCACAGTCATTGAGCACCGTATGAGATTTTTTCTACTTAACATAAGTTTGACTTAAAAAAAAAGGTTAATGTTGAAGATTTCTTTTCTTCAAAAATACTGACTTCAAAGATTATGAGTAGTTTAACTAAGAATCGGCTTTTTAATTCAAAGATATTTGAACTTCTGACTGATACATTTGAAGGGAAAACTTGTCGACGTCAATGGTTTGTACTCGTATTTCGTACAAAGTAAACATATCTTTGCCGTCGACTGTATAATAAATATGGCAAGAATCAAGTAGTAAAGCGAGGATTAAGCAATAATGGCGTTTTAGTGAACTACGGGCTTTGCCAGGCGTTTTCTTGTTCAATTGTTTTTTTATTAGGAACGTGTGTTGCAATTTTCAATTCGATAACGTGTCCAGATATTAATACTATTGCATTGTAATGAATATTTGATTTTGGGTGATACACCTACTATTTTAGAGATCGCTTGAAAGGCTACTCGGGCCGGACCATCTCAAACGGCTTTACGGATCCTTCCAACGATCCATCTCGGGGTCTATGCGGCGCACGTCCAGTACCGTACAGAAGGTTTGGTAATTGGGTCCGTCGTGGAGGAGTGGTAAATCTGAATCTAATTTCCGCAGTCTTGGAAATGTGTTAATCGTACAGTGTATTTGAAGTTAAAGAAATCATTTGATGATAATGTAGTAAATATGAAACACAGATAGTTAATTAGTCAGTAGTACTGAGCATTTTTCGCAAGTAGAAATCCAGTGTGCCTATTTTGCGTGAAATCGGTGGGGTAGCGCTACTCTAGAAAGTTGGTGATAGTTCTGGAGACTCTAGGTGCTTTTTTCTATATAATTCTACCTGCTTGCAGTCCAATAGAATGTGTTTACTTGTTTCTTCTGCCTCCATGCACGCTCTGCACATGGGGCTGTATTGTGATACCCAAGGTGTATAGGTGTCTGGTCAAGGTGTTGTGTCCAGTTATTATTCCAACTAACTTGCGTAGTTGGTTTCTATGTGTCCTCAGTAGCGCGGTTGTCAGTTTGTTGTCGCGTTTCGACAGAATCTCTTTGGTCTGTCTCCATGTATCTATATCCTCCCAGTATCTTTGGTGAAGGTCTTTTGTGTATAGGTCCAATTGATTATAATTATATGTAGCTTTGTGGCGGGGGTAAAATTGGCTTAGGTTCGTATGCGTGTAGAACTAGTAGTCATCAACAAAAGTTTGAAATTGATTCAACGTCTCCTGCCAGCATCTCCTGATGATGCCTCGTAGAGAGGCGAAACACTTGTCATGGTTTTGTCATTATCGGTGGTGGTTTGCTATTATTATTTGCATGTTTGCGCGTGCAGAGGGAGGGTGGACGCATTAACCGCATGCAAAAATACGCAAATAGCTGCATCTCATCTTCGCTGATAGACCAAAGGAATATTGGTCTCGTAACGTATCATGGATTACCGCAGTGTAACGCATGATTCAATTATTTTTTCACGTTATTTACAAGACTACACACTACACATAACCATGCTTCCTACCGAGGTCGTACAAAAGGTCTGAAGTTAACATATTTCCGACACTTTTCTTCTCTAGTTCTTGAAGAAAAAACTTTAATACTCACCCTGAAGTTAGTTTTGTCACCGTCCAGTAATTAAGATCCATCCACAGCTGTTCCAAATGGATTACGTACAAATACGCCATTGGGTTTTGGACCTCGGGCACTTTTCTAACTTTGCAGAGGATTCTAGTTTGAAAGTTTTCAAGTTGTGTTCGGATTGTGGGGTGATTTATGCTTCTTTTGACTACTTACAGTTTCCGTCGCGCACAGCTTGACTGGCAAGAGTAAAAATATTTAAATAACGCCCAGTAGTTATTCAGTATCGTGCATGAAGGTACGTACGTACGTAATTACGAGATCCTCAATCAATCAATCAATCAATCAAATATTTATTTGCATAAAATACAGTACAAGTGGATGTCATAGTATTACGAATAGTGTCATGTATTAAGCCGGTTCAGGCGTGCAAATATTCAATACACTCTAAAATTAATTTTACATAATTATTTACACTATACTTATATTATTATTTACATTTATATTACATGTCAAAAGGAAAAAATAATTCATATAATCACAGTTAATTAAATTTTAGGTCTATAATTAAACAATCTTATATGTCTCCAAAAATAATCTTATACTATAAAAACATTTATCCAGCAGCCAGCTATTCAACTTAGATTTGAACAGGTTACCCTCTAACTTCTTTAATTCCTCAGGCAGACGGTTGAATATGGCAATACACATGTTAAATGAGTTCCGCTTGTAAATATCCTTGTGAGATTGTGGTTTCAGGTACAGGTTTTTCCCTTTAAGTCTTGTCTGCCTTTGCGAGTTTTCCCCACGTTTGCTAAAGTAGTATTGGTGTTTCTTTACAAATACGCATACTTCTCTGAGGTATAAACTAGGCAAAGGCAGAATGTGCAGTTTCTTAAACAATGGGACACAGCTATCATCGAACCACGCATTGCAAATGACTCTGACACACTTCTTCTGAATCCTAAAAACTCTATCTACGTCCACCGAATTACCCCACAGAATTAAACCATACAGTAACACCGAAGAAACATACCCGTGGTATGCTGTGAGCGCAGCCTCCGGCGAGACTGTATCCCGTAGTCGTTTTAAGGCAAAAACGAAGCGATTTAAGCTCGCACAGACTTGGTCTACGTGAAGCTTCCAATTCAAGTGCTTGTCCATCATAATGCCTAAAAACTTAAACGCGTCAACTTTGTCAACGTATTCATTATTATAATTCAAATGTAATTTTATGTCAGCCGAATTATATGATAGAAATTGCATGCATTTAGTTTTATTTATATTAATCTGTAGATCATTAATATTCATCCAATTGATAACATTCATTAATACATTATTCAAGTCCCGTTCGTAAGTTAAATTATTGTTACATTTTAGTAAAAGTGTCGTGTCATCAGCAAACAATCGTTTTACAAGAGACGGCATTTGGCAAGTCATTTATGTAAATGATAAAAAGTAAAGGTCCTAGAATACTCCCTTGAGGAACCCCTGTATTTGTTAATCTAAACTGAGATCTGTACGTTTTTTTAAGAAGAACGCCATTTTCTTCAGAAATTTTACTGATTTCCGTGCACTGCTTTCTATCTTCCAGATAGCTCTTGATCCAGTCCAGCACCCTTCCTCTCACTCCATATCTTTCCAACTTGTGGAGAAGTTTAGAGTGATTGACGAAATCAAAAGCTTTTGTCATATCCAAGAAGACAGCCATTATTGGAGTTTTATCATTTAAACTCTCAGTGACATACTTAATGAAGTCAAAACAGGCCAATGCAGTTGATTTGCCTTTCCTAAAACCAAATTGTTCGGGACGCAGAAGATTAAACTTAGTTAAAAAATCGTTTAGTCTTGTATGAACTGACCTTTCAAATATCTTCGATATTATTGGGATTAGTGCTATCGGCCTGTAATTGTTTAGGTTCCGCTTATCTCCCTTTTTAAACAACGGCTTCACTATACATGTTTTTAAGGCCCGTGGGAAGATACCTTCAACAAAAGATAGATTTATAATGTGCGAGAGCGGAATGCACAACCACGGGGCGCATAATTTTATAATTTTTGTGGTGATATTATCATGACCACAGGACTTGCTGTTATTTAATGACATGATAATTTTGAAAATTTCTCTTTCGTCGACGGGCCTCAAAAACATTGTATACGGATTAGTAGGTACGTACCCTCCGTTTGTATACGTACTTTTATTAACTCCCTTCTTGTCCGAGCCTGCACGGTTTATAATTTAAATCAAGTTTAGTTATCATATATATAGTACAATTTAGTTTATCACCCCAATTCTAAAGAAGGAGACGATTACTGACAGAGTCCACTAGGATTTAACGTTACCAAGTTATAGACTGGTTACCTAGCAACATGTTCTGTTTGTATTATATCTATCTCTGAAAAGTTAGTAAGATTGCATGTCATTAATCTACCGTGTCCTGTAACCTTTTCTGTGCCTTTTTAATAAATCAAGTTAATGCATGCTAGGCTATTCGATAGGGTTGCCAGCCTCCATATGAATACACCCAATCATTGGGTCCGGATAAACAGACCTCCATTAAGCCAGGGCCAAATTTCCCGATTCCACAATCAATAGCTCTGCCGAACGCATTATACAGATCGAGTTAGCTTCATCGAGTTACATTGAGAAGCGCACAGAATCTTAAATCGTGCTGTTATGAATGTACAGTTATCAGCCATTTTGGGATCCCAAGATCAATCGGACTGGGTATTTCGCAATCTAGTATGATATGTGATATCAATGACGACAAAGTAAACTAAAAATTACCTAGCTATCTTGTTTCTGCAGCTTAAAACTCTTTGTCACGAATAAATGTACGAAATTTGTTTTAAAATCACGGCTGTAAACGGCGGACGTAGGTGTGACTCGCTGCTTGTTGTTTTGAACATAATATTTATGGGTAGAATATTTTTTGAGATTTACAAACAGCTTTTCAGTGAAGGGAATTATCGTGAGTTTTGCGAGGTCACATCCATTCGTTCAACGGTGTAAAAGAACTCGTCAAACCTGGGTCGGCGTTGGGACCTGACGGCCCTTAAGTGCATCCGAAGCTTAGGAGTGTATACACAGCGATGACTTTTCGCTACGCTTCAAACGCGATTCAGTATCGATACGTGTGACTTTGACAGAATCTTGGATGATATATGGTTAATGTCACGCAACAGTCGCGGGTTTGTTTCGCTGTGAAAAGTCGCCGTATTGCCGTGCCGTACAAATTGAAATGTAACATGTAAATGTCAGATTGACCCTAACTTGGCACGTGTGCAAGTGAACAAGCAAGGTATATGGATTCGCCAATTTGTCGAGTCAGGTGAGGAAAATCAATTCTAATTTATATTAGATTAGTATTTCTGTTACGTTTGAAAGGGATGACCAAGGGATTGGATGGCTTTTGAGTTACACGAGTATTTTTGTTAAATTTGACCCCTTATCATTGTGTAGTGCTGACATATTATTGGCTATGCGGTTAGGTAAGAGTGCGCGTGAGCCAAGGAGCACACGCTGAACAATGAAATACGCTCGCTCATATTCGAATGTGACGATGGAGCTGGCTTCTCAAGTCGGCCATAGTCGCCAATCAACATCAACTTTATTACCAGTATCGTCCGTCCTTCCATTATTACCACAGTCCATCTGCCGTCCCTCCTTTTGTTTTGATTTAATTAGAATAATATGTACATTAGTGTGTATTAACTGTCAAAAAAAAAGAAATACGCTCGCGACCCCAGGTTATACATGTGTTATAGATTGTATGTACATATGACACTTTATAAAAAAAAAACAACAAACTATAAATCTTGTAAAGAAAACTTATCCCTTCAAGGGATCACTTCCTCCTTAACGTTAACCTTCAAGGACATGATAAAATAGGAACTAAACTCACAAACTTATACATTGAATATACACTATAAATAATAATATAATAAATCAGCCTATATACGTCCCACTGCTGGGCACATGCCTCCTCTCATGGATGAGAGGAAACGGGCAGTAGTCCACACCAATAAATACAGTAATATATATATATATGTAGGAGAAATGGTTGACCGGAGCGGGTAATTGGGCTTCTTCTGGGATATCGGGCATGGCGACGGACTTCCTATCACGTTTGCAAATAAAAATCAGACGAAATGTACCACTTATGCTTTATTCGCATTCACATAGTTAAAAGATAGTTAATAGTAACACTAAACTAAATATCGAATCGGATTCACACAACTATTAACGGTAAGCTATTTATTTGCCATAGACCTTAACATTGTACTAGGGTACCTAGGTATGCACTAGATCGGAAACCGACAAGTCTCTTGGCGAGAACGTCTAATTCGTACAAGCGCTCCATACAGAATGTCCCGCAATGGCGGTTTATTCCCGCCAGCTAGATACCGATTCCCGCCAAGAGCCATGTCCAAGCGAGGGACAAAGTTGTTTAACCAATCAGCGTCAAGATATCAGCCCAACGCTTGGGTTTCCAGTGTACCAACATAAAATTACAATCGACAGCCAATCAGAATAAAGAACCACCGGACATTAGTCTACAGGTTGGCCAACTTAACTCTAAACATAACATTGCCATTTAAATCACAATTTACCAGCAGGGTGTTACCAGCAAATAAAATCGAATGAATTACTTTAACTGTCAAATGGAGTCACTACCAGTTGACAGCGATCAAACAACAACCGATTGTTTACATAAGATTACCCACTTTAAAATTATAAACATCGTTGCTAACCGTTGGCGCCGCTATCACAATTCGACACGGCCATCATGACCATCACCCGTCCTCGGGTGCGCTAACTGTGAACAATAAAATAATCTGAAAGTATATCGCTCGGCTAACCTGACACAAAACTTAAGCTAAGACAACATACATTCACACACACAGTGTGAATTACATTCGAAAGTCATTACATTGAAAAATCAGACCATACAGTCAATCTAAATCACACTACACAGACTCACACCAGTCCTTCGGCGCTCGCTAGAACTAATAACTCGTCAGAAGTTAACCATCTCAGCCGCGTAAGTGGTACTCCTCGCAAAGAGCATACCGCATAATAAAAAGCAGTCAACGTGCACCTCTTACATGCTCCGGCACCTCTGACGCAGTTACTAGATCGTGCCCAGTCCGTCGGGCGTGCTCTCAGTCCATCGAAAGCACAACATCAGACATGTAATGCCCAGTCCATCGGGCGTGCCTTCAGTCCATCGAAAGCACAAACTCAAAACAAATAATGCCCAGTCCATCGGGCGTGCCTTCAGTCCATCGAAAGCACCAAAAGACTCAAGTGTGAATGTGAACTTAGTCTGAAACAGAGGGGCTCTCAAAGTCATTGTCGGCCAAATCAAGTTCAGGAGGAACCTGCTGCTCAGGCATTTTCCTGACTCTATCATGAGGGTATTTGTATGTTCTATTAGCTGTCAAGTCATTTTAGCTAATGCCTATCTCCATCTAATACTTCAATAACTTCATAAAAAGGTTAGAAACTTTGGGTCCAATTTTAATTGGTTGCTTTCCTCGTTCTTGATCAAAACATAATCACCTACTTAGAAACTTTGAATCTAAACTTTATTACTATCGAACCTCCTTTGATTATAATCCGCACTTTCCACCATATTTCGGAAAGCCTGCTCTCTCATTGCCCTTGGGTTTGCTATTCTGCATGTTTATGACAGTAGCAGCAGATGTCTCAAATAAATCATAAGAGATGACAAGATTAAACTAGTAAGTAACTCTACAGTTTCAATTTAGAATGCCAGTTACAATATGATCAAGTTCACTCTATCATTAAATGATTACTCCAAACCCATATAATTTCGACAAAAAAAAAGATTTTATAGCACGTGAGAACTGCATAAAAACTCCGATGAAATGTGAACTGCTCACCGGATTAACTGTAGGCCATGGTGCGTTGCCACGACGCACACGGTAAGGAAAGAGGGTCTTCTGTTATTTCGTCACTGCCAATGCTGCCCGCCTGCTCGCCGAGTTCACCACGAAAAGCACAAAATCTCCACTGCGACGAAGTACCGCATTTCATTCTGTAAATGGCAATTTGTGTGGTATCAGTTTTATCATACCTACAGACCATGACGACGTTTACATCAAGCTATTCTTCAAGTAAACTAATTTGTCTTGAATTCAATTTGAAATTAAATTTGATGTATTATTCAGAAAATTACACCAATGCCGTGGTCTACAACATAAAAAAAAGCAATACAAATCTCATCAATAATGATTGAAACACTAATTATCGTTTGTTGGCTCTAATTTTGCATGAAATCAATTGGAACGAATACCGTCCTTTTATTTCTGTTGCTTCAATACAGTCGTTGTCAGTAGTGTCCTAGCTAGCTTCAGCACAGCACGTGTCCTCTGATAGTCCGACGTGCGAGAACCGCCGATGCTGCACGGTCTCGAAACTTCAATGATCCACGCTACTGGACGAGACGTTTGCAGTCAGTAGTACTGCTTATAGATGTACGCCATGTCACACTGAAACATTAATTTCAAACGCGTAGCAAATATTTTCAACCCCGATACGGTATCAAGGTACTTTAACCAATTGCCACAAAGTTGTTAAGCAAAACAATGAAATTAATGAAATTTGAACACTGTTCTAAAAGTTAATACGAAAGTAGGTAGTTAGATTTTCACAAAGCTATCAAAATGAAATGACTACCTATACTTATGTACCACAATTTTGTTAACACGACAACTTTTAAGGAGAACGTAGGAAAAACACTATTGTTAACGGAAAATACGTCAAATCTTGTATCAACATAGCAAAAACAATAAAAATGGTTAGACCTCACCGGATTTATGAGCACGTCATTTAAATTGGGCAACGTAGTTGTTCAGTAGACCGCCCAGATCATCTCGACATAAGCGAAGTCATCATCCTTGCTGTGGCCTGTACGCAATTCATTTTCTTTCGGTCGTACCAGAAATCGATCCACGTCACTCAGGTGATGGTGTGATTGCCTCCAATAAAGCCATTTTTTTTTGCTGCTCCATGAGCATTTCACACATGTGCACGTTCTTATTCACATCCTGTGGGCACTGATTACATCCCGCTTCTGATGTAGGAGAAATGGTTGACCGGAGCGGGTAATTGGGCTTCTTCTGGGATATCGGGCATGGCGACGGACTTCCTATCACGTTTGCAAATAAAAATCAGACGAAATGTACCACTTATGCTTTATTCGCATTCACATAGTTAAAAAATAGTTAATAGTAACACTAAACTAAATATCGAATCGGATTCACACAACTAATTAACGGTAAGCTATTTATTTGCCATAGACCTTAACATTGTACTAGGGTACCTAGGTATGCACTAGATCGGAAACCGACAAGTCTCTTGGCGAGAATGTCTAATTCGTACAAGCGCTCCATACAGAATGTCCCGCAATGGCGGTTTATTCCCGCCAGCTAGATACCGATTCCCGCCAAGAGCCATGTCCAAGCGAGGGACAAAGTTGTTTAACCAATCAGCGTCAAGATATCAGCCCAACGCTTGGGTTTCCAGTGTACCAACATAAAATTACAATCGACAGCCAATCAGAATAAAGAACCACTGGACATTAGTCTACAGGTTGGCCAACTTAACTCTAAACATAACATTGCCATTTAAATCACAATTTACCAGCAGGGTGTTACCAGCAAATAAAATCGAATGAATTACGTTTACTGTCAAATGGAGTCACTACCAGTTGACAGCGATCAAACAACAACCGATTGATAAGATTACCCACTTTAAAATTATAAACATCATTGCTAACTGTTGGCGCCGCTATCACAATTCGACATATATATATATTTTTATAATACTTGATTTTTTCGTTCGCTGATTACACTATAATACCTACACTACTCTACTACTACACTATCCTACTAATATTATAAATGCAAATATTTGGATGTTTGGATGTCAAAATGTTTGTTACTCAGAATCATTTCATCCAATTTGTTCATCCGATTTCCGTTTAACGGCTCAATCGATTTGGATGAAATTTTTCACGAAGATAAATTATAGCCTGGATAAAATAAAGGATAGTTTCTATCCCGGGCCCACGCCGACGAAGTTGTGGGCGGAAGCTATTAGTTGATGATAATATTGTATTGTTACGAAGTGAAGTGACGGCAAATTATGAAAATGGCAGCAAAAAACGCAAGTATGGTACGGAGCTCGACTCGTACTTGGCCCGTTTGTTTTTTTTAATACATTGATTTAAACTGCTTGCTGCAATTTACTTGACGAGCGCAGAGCTCGATTTCAAACCGAACAGATGTTTTAAACCAAAGTTCAAACCGAAGTAGTAAACAGTACCACAAGTAACTGAAAAACGCGGCATAGACTGTTGCCATATTAAAATTTCAAATAAGTACTAAGCATATATCGTCGAGTCGGTTCGATGGGTGTTCGATTATGAATTTCAGTAACAAAACAAAACAGCCTTTCAAACAAGTTATTGAAATTCAGAGTAATATTTGCTTCTCCAGATTGCTTCAGCATTTCAACATCTAATAACCGTTCCAGACACTAGCATTCAAAATGGCTCCGCGCGGCACATTCGGTCTGAGATATGCTAGAATAATGGAAAATGCCGGGACTCTGCGACGATTCTCTCAATGTGTGTCTATTTTCTAACTGCGTTACGGCGAAATCTTACTTTGATTTCATGATCGAATAAAAATGGATTGCTGCTGAAAATTTGAAATATATAAATGTATATATTAAATAATGTAAATATATTAATAATTACTTTACGTTTATTTTGCAGTACCTACCTATGTATGTAAGATAAGCATCCCAGTGGCCAGTAATGCATGACAGTTCCAATCTTTTGTCAAAACACTTGCGGTGAACAATGTCAACTATTAGGCCCGGGCCACACTAACGAGAAATGCCATTAATTATCGCGATAATGGACGTTAACCGTACTACGAGTATCGCGATAATTAATGGCATTTCTGGTTAGTGTGGCCCCAGCATAAGATGGTCGGCGTTGGGCGTTTACCTTACCCATAGACGTACTTATTGTTATCGAAACGTGCCAATGCATAAACTGTCCTAATGAAAAATTATTTCAAAATAATGAACGATGATGTTAGATTAACGTATTTTAATTCAGAAAGAATATCATAAACCAAAAAAAGGTGTTTGCAACTTTTCTTTTAACATACTTATTAAATCCGCCAAGCTCCAAAGGACTAAATGTAAAATTAAATACCACTTGAAGAATATTTTTAAGCCTAGTAAATAACTCACTTTGCTTGAGCCCAACATGGCATACGCCTTAAATCGGAATGCGAAATTTAAGTATCATATCGCCGCTAGGGTCGTTACAGTCGGCTACATTCCCCAGATTGCAAAATTGGCCCTTTTGTGCGAGCCGTATTGATCTAACTGGCCATCAAAGGCTGTAGATTGATTTGATTTATTTTTGTTTCATGTGACGAAGGTAAGCTTTGCTGATGATTTGACAGGCTATTTTGGGGTTTGAAACAGAGCTCGGTCATGTTACTGAACGTATTGATTAGAGACCGAATTGATATTTGCGCGTATTCTTTACTGCAGCACTTGTTGCACCCGAGAAGAAAAAATGCGTCATCTTTGTTTCTTTATCTGGGTTATTTGTAGTGCTCCGTGTAGAATTAACCTAGTAAATCCAGTTTTCAACCCTGCCAAAAAATTAAGCACACGGTCACATATACAAATGATCTTGACAAAATTGCGACACGTTTCTGCTGAAAAGTTTTGTGCAGTTTAATTTGTACACGCCCTTTTTTTAAATTTTGTTTGTGTTGGTGTTACGATTTCTATAAAACAATGTGCTGTCGGAGATGTTTTATGTATATTAATTTTTATCTGGACTAATGGGGGAGAACTAGGTTTCCGCGTTCCCGCTTTGGTGTAGAAAGAAATTTCTAGTAACACAATTTCACGGGCACAATACAAAACTAAGTTTATTTTTTATTCTACTTTCAGTTTAGCGATACCAAAACTAAAAATTCCTTGTATTATAAATACAGCAGTTCAATTTCAAGATCAAAACCATTTGTGAAACCAATATTTCAGCTTCAGAGATCTGAAGTCAACGGATTCAGGAGTTGGTTAAAATATTTACATATTTATATCCCTTAGTATTGCCCAAAACCCTATCGTAACCCTAACCCCGGCAAGCCGCACGATATCAGAGGGTTATCTGGCAGAGACCTCATATGTCGGTTCGTATTTGCATTGAGTCCACCACTGATATTATTTCATCAAAGCCGAGTAGTGAGGGGGTTAAGTGTGAGAAATCTGCCGAGAAATATTTTTCGTGATAGCTAACTTAAGTATTATGTTTATTGCAACCCAGGTACATACAATAAGGCCCTTAACATAATTATGCGTCATTCATATTATATTTTACATTGTATATATTATGTATATTATACATTCGTACATACTAACAGCAGCAATGATTAGCCAGTAAGTCCAAAAAAAGGATTGCGTAATTCGTCATGTAGATAAGGATGTGCCCCATTTAGCGTATGAAGATTAGCTTTACATACATGGCTATATGTTAAAATTGAATACAAAACGACTTTTGACATTTACAGCCTAACGGCATGATATTTTAAGAAACTTATGTATTGAACTCACATAAATTGGGTTTCTACTTCGCGCAAATGGAAAGCCAATTTATGAAAGTTTGTTACATAAGTTTCTTCAAATGGCACGCCGTTAGCCTGCAAGTGTCAAAAGACGATTTGTATTGACATCGAACCACATTAAAGGAATAGTTATGTACAAGAGTTAGTCAATAGTCAATAGTGTTTATTTCGTAAACATAGGTACATCAATTAGAGGTGTAAAGTTAGAAATCTCGTTCCACTATGTTTTGCCTTTCCACTATGTTTTAGTTTATAGTTAAAGCAGGGATCTGTAACATTCTCGTTCTGTTCACTATCCATAATAATTTATCTATACAGAATTTTGGTCCATACTTTCTGCGTAAAGATGACTAGTATTATTAGACATTTTATATTTTTGTAATTAGCATATGTTAAGTTTTTTTTCTTTATGGAATTCCAGCCCGTGAAATTCCAGCAAAAGAACAGTGATTTTGTTCAGAGATAAGTCGAACGTAAGAGAAATTCACCTCTTAAAGTGATTGCCCGATAGATACAGCCAGGATCAATTTTCATGACAGTCCTTATCATCTTGACATAGAGTCGTGTGTAGGGTTTTTAGAGCACTTGAACCGCGTAGCTATTTTTGCTTCTGTATAAACTCGTAATATTAACAATATGTTCCGTGTTCCTGAAACACGGAGCTGCGTGCCAAAACTGGCATCGTAGATGTCGGTGCTGAGGCCGCGAAGCTAAAGTGGGACTGGGCTGGACATGTCTGCCGGATGCACGCGGAGCGATGGCCCAAATTAGCCACCGAATGGCTTCCAAAAGATGGCTTCCGAGGTAGAGGCAGACCGAAAAGCCCAGCAGCTGTCCCAGCAGTGGGACACAATATAGGCTATAAAAACTAATAAAATAATAAATCAACAATATAATGAATAACAACAACTATTGCAACTTTTATTTATTTATTTATTAGGTACACTTTACAGACATCATACATTATAAGATACAATGGTTCATTATGAATAGCTTATAGACTAGCATGACATCCAAGGCAAGTGCAAACAGCGTGATCAGCAGGTTAGCGCATATGCAAGCAACTGCGATGAATCTGCATTGAATATTAATATCACACGTTTGACCAGTGAGTAAGTATAAATCATAAAACGTGTCCCTGCGGCAGTGACGTCAACGCGCTGGGACATCACGGTCTTTCGTGCCAAAAGAGTGCGGGTCGCTTTTCAAGACACGCCGCACTCAACGACATTCTACGCCGCTCTCTTGCCAGCGTCAATGTGCCGGCCCTGTTAGAGCCACCCGGCATTCTCAGGGACGACGGTAAGAGACCGGATGGAATGTCTTTGATTCCGTGGAAGATGGGTCGGGTGCTGGTGTGGGACGCCACCTGCGTCGACACATTGGCCCCATCTCATCTCCACGGAGCGTCCTCCAGAGCCGGTGCGGCTGCAGAGGCTGCAGATAAGGTAAAAACTAACAAATATAGGAGTCTCGGTGCCGAATACTACTTTGTTCCATTCGGCGTCGAGACCCTTGGTCCGTGGGGTCCCAGCGCCCTCAATCTTTTCAAAGAAATATCAAAAAAATTAGCGGACACCACCGGGGACCGAAGAGTTGGCGGCTTCCTCGCTCAACGCATACGTATTGCGATACAGCGGGGAAATGCCGCCAGCATCTTCGGCACAATGCCGCGGGGAGACCATTTATTTTAGTTAAGTATAAGTGGTATTGTTAGTTACTGTTATAATTTTAGTAGTATTTTTGAGTTTGAATTTTAAATATAGAATTTTTTTTCCTGTTAATTATGAGTAATTTAGAATCATTAATAGATATAAGTGACTTGTAAAAGTGCCCCTGTGGCGTATTTGCAGAGTAAATAATCATAAAAAGAATGTCTACAAGTTCAGAATGTTAAAAACGTCTGAAACGAACTTAAGCAAATCTTAAACAAGAATTAAAGTTACAACTTAGTACTATTCAGGGTGAGTAGAGAAGAGGACGTCCGTTAAGGTCTTTTTGAATTTAGTAATGCGTGGATCAAATATATCAACTAGGACATTATTATTATTAGCAGCCAAGTCGTTGTACTGACGACACATCCTTATGACTGGATTATAGAAAGATGTGTTGTTTCTGTATACTCTTAGGTAAAAAAACTTTGCAGGCGCGACTTCTGAAACGGGGCGTGTTAAAGGTTAGGGCTGAGAGCAGACTAGTTGAATCGATGTTAGAATGCAAAATTTTATGTAAGTATAAAAAGTCGTACATTTTGCGGCGGGCTTCCAGTGTAGGAATACTAAAAACTTTCAGACTACTAAAGTATGACTTATATGTTCGCCCGAGGTTATACCTAAGTACTAGAATCTTCAAGAAATATTTTTGTACTCGTTCTATGCTGTTGGTGTGTACCGAGTAGTACGGAGACCAAATCGGCGAACCATACTCAAGGACACTTCTGACTTAACTAAAAAAAAGCGTTAGCAAACCACCCGGCCTTTTGAAACCCTTGATCAATCTAAAAATGAAACCCAATAACTGCCTTCCCCTACTAATTATGGATTCATAGTGTCAACGGAAGTTAATAGTTGACCATCGAAAACGATCCCAAGGTCCTTAACAATGTATTTTCTATCGTGAGCCTGACCTTGTAATTCGTAGTTACATATAAGTTTATTCTTTTTGTTCGAGAACGATATAACATGGCATTTCGCAACGTTTAGATACATATGATTAAGGAAACACCATTCAGATATTTGTCCAAGATCGTTCGGTAACAATAAAGAGTCTTTAGCATCGGTGACGGAGTTAAAAACCTTTAGATCGTCGGCGTACAACAAGCATTGACAAGACAAGCGATCAACCAGGTCATTGATAAATAACACGAAGAACAAAGGACCAAGGTGAGATCCCTGAGGAACACCTGACGTTATTAAAAGTTCAGAGGAAGTGAATCCATTAATGGCCAGCTGCCTTCTATTTTGAAGGTACGATTGGACCCAGCGAAGTAGACTGCCGTGTATACCGAAATGTGCTTCAATTTTGTGACATAGGATAAAATGGTTAACCTTATCAAACGCCTTAGAGAAAACAGTATATACACGGCGTCAACCGGACCCCGCGAAGCGAAAAGGTTACATAGATTTATATTCTAGGAGATTGGAAACAGTGGACCTATTGCTGACAAAGCCATGCTGTTTATCAGATATGTATGGTTTCACGTGATTATAAAGGAAGGTATACACCATTGATTTCTCTTCTTGAAAATGTCCTGCTACCCAAAGGTTGTCTGGAAAGAGATCGCTTTTAAGCGATAAGACCGCCTGATGTTACCTTTATTTATTTAATGCACTCTTGTAACTTGTTTTTCATATGATGTTGTGCAATAAAGAATGCCATTATTACTACTGACGTCTGTGGCAATTTAAATTCGGCAACTTAGTCAACCACTACTCAGGTACCAATGAAAGGGCGACCCGGCCAAAAATTAAGGTCACGCAAGAAAGGATTTAACTATAAATATACGTTTCTCGGTCGACACAAACCTACCCTTTACCCGGTTCCCCGGGTATCGCTGAAAAGGTCGAGAAATAGTTGGGGCCAGGTATCTTTGCGATCCGTTGAATACTTTTTCAATTTCATCGTGGACAATAAGGGTTGTGGCGAAGTTCGGTTTCTTGTTTTAGTGTGGGTTTAGATGAAAACTTGTGGTTTTACTTGTCGCTGCCTATAATATAGGCTGTGTTGGACAAACGCTGCGGGGGGATCGACGGACCGGTTCACTGTGTGTTAACTATACCGTATTCCATAGGACAGTAAGTAGGTAGGTATACCACAACCATGTTTGAAAATTGAAAGTTAGATAAGAGCGCACATTCGCCGACAAACTGCCCTCAATTTGGCAAAATAGGAAAAAATAAATAGTCGTCTAAGCGTAGCGATGCAATGAGGTAATGCAACATGCATCCTAGGGACCATGCCTCAAGCGGGTGAACTTTATAGTGGGTAGTTCTTTTATAGTATCAAGATGTATTTTTTAAGTATATCACTTACGTGTAAACGACATATTATTTAGATATAGATATGTGTGCGTATATAAGATTAGAATAATCATCATACGATTTTGAGGAAAACCATTTTGAAACGGTAAGACAAATTTATGAGTACTTAATGATCAAACCAGTAAAGCTAGTTCAATATTTGATATCCCAGATAAACTAAGAAGTGTAGATGGAGATCTTATGTTGAATGGAAGTGAGGTATTGGAATGCTTGTGCACAAAAAACGTGTTTATCTTGCTCTAAGTAAACGAATAAGCGTTCATATTAGCTATGACATTTAGTAATAAAAAGAGCGATAAGGTCAGACCAGTAGAACCCGTTTATAATATATAATGAAAAAAAAACAAAGGCTAGGAAGAGCTATAAGAAGGGACAAGTTTGCCTTTGTATTTTAAACTAACTAGGCTTTAGTGTAACGATCATTTAATGGAATATATAATTCAATAAGTTTAAATAGGTTACGAGTATTCTTTTCTGAAAAGTTATAAATTCCTAAGATGAACATGGTTTGGTGTAGGGTCCCAAAATATTATGGGTTTTCTAAAACTATTTTTCAACTCAGTTATGCGTGTGGGATAATGGGATTTAAAGCCCTCATTTTTTGTTCGAGTCATGTGCCCCCCCTGCCAGCCGAGATAATGGGATTTAAAGCCCTCATTTTTTGTTCGAGTCATGTGTCCCCCCCCCTGCCGGCTTAATGGCTACTACTGGGGACGTGAAAAAATTCGTGGCAGTAGTACATATAATGAATTTAAAAGGAAAACTTTCACAGTTAAGTACACATAACTAGTTAACGAGTAGTAGACATAACTAGTTAAGTGGTAAGAAATGCACTTAATTTCGGGTGCATATGTATATTGCCATTGGAATTTGAACCTTTTACAGTGGACGGTAGAGTTGCTTTTTCACGGCTCGTTATCTTCAATAGAAAAAACCTTGTCCTTCAGGTGGTCGCAAACAGAAGGTGGTCGCGAAACCGGCGAAACGACCCTATACATTGGTGTGTTATAAAAATAATCATATTTACGATATAGCTATATTATAAACCCCAAAAGCCCCATTTAAGTCCGTATTCTGTGACAGACGGGCAACTACGGAACCCTACCCTGCGCGTGGCCCGACACGCACTTGGTCGCTTTTTTTTCCACATAAAAATTGACATTTAGATCTACCTAACGTACATACAGCCCGTTACGTGATCAAACCTGCTGGTCTCTGAATTGGCTACAATTAATATATATAATTTGTGTCTTCGTTCTGTAAAACTTGAAACTGTCTCTAACTTATTAACTCGGTAGTGGCTGTTTTTGACGTAATTTTAACTGCCAAATATAACCACCCTTACAATCAATATTTGTGAATGGAACTGTAGCAAAGCTCATTTCACTCAATTACTTCATTCGGAATCCAACCGTTTTCAGAATTCGGAACCGTTAATTAAGAAAAAACTTTCCCTCCTAAACTTTACCGAGGTTGTACTGTACTGTATTGTACACCCTTTGGTCTTAGACGTCGTTATAACTTGGTAATTTCTCTAGTAAGTCTATTGTATCTACTACTGAAATATTTTTTCGAATCGGATGATTGGTTTCGGAGATTACTCGCTACAATATTGAAACTTACATTTCTCAAAATATTTATCTTTATTATTATTTTTTTCCCGTGTTGTGTCGGTCCTGTGGGTCCGTTTTGGCGATGGGCTAGCAACCTTCCACTGCGATAATATATCCCATTTTGTCGATCTTTCATATCCACATTTATGCTATTAGTGGCACTGGATTTTCATGTGCCTACCCCTTTTAGGGATAAAGGCGTGAATCTATGTATGCATGTATTATTATAGACCATATTAAAGGTCCATTCTGCATATTGGGCAAAGAGTTTTCGCAATCGGATGAGCAGAACTACGCGTAACAATACAAACTCACAAACATAAAAGCGCCTCTACATTACGTGAGAGGAAATATTTATTGCAATACATTAAAATATACTTTCTAAAGTCGTCTAGATACCTTCGTCGACGTAAAATAAACGTATTTATCTCTTGTTTCACCCATGTCCTTTTTCTGCCTTTATCTATTTATTTAGCTGGTCAACTAAGCCATAAATAAGCGAAGTCATTGTCGTCAATAGGTCACAACAACAATGTAATTTTAAGGATTTATTTTCAATTTATCCCCAAAAGCGCTCTTTTATTCCCTAATCAAATCCCAAAAGGAAATGTCAAATTCTATAATGGTTTTTGATCCCCCACCGATAAACAATCGAATTAGTGACAAAAGACGCTCGACTTCACAAAAGGAACTATCTCTTTACAAAATAGTTGGCGTTTAAGGTCTTTTTTCGGGAGCACGCTATTTTTTCAGCCAAGATTCAATTAGACGCGTTTCGGGTCCTCAAATATTTAGCCTTCGCCTTTTGTTGGCAACGCTGGCTTCTGAAACGTGGCGTGACCTTAATCCCTGTCGCTGTTTACGATCCAGCGATTTTTCTGAGCGACAAAATGTTATTTCGTATAAGATTCCGCTTTTGTGTCAAAGAGTTCTGCTCAAGTCCTATGAACTAGTTGGTTGTTAGAATAGTCGTATTACTTCCGTGCATGCGAAAAAGAGGCTGTTTATAAATAGTCTTTCATCCTTGTGTTTCATTCGAATGGCACAACAGAATTATATATATACGCCAAGGACGAAACTGATGATCTGGGAAAGATTACAAAAGTACAGTTCATGAGTATTCCAATAGTAGGTATTCGGGCTCGGGTGAACACGCTTAAAATTAAAATATTTGGACCAAGCCTATGGTATAATAGTTATGTTTTTTTTTCTAAAATCGTAACAAATTGTTATCTATAAAAAATTATTACTCTTGTTAAATTCCTGTTATTCTCTAGTTTCGTTTTAATAAACGACTTTCCTTGAATAATAGCTACAATAGGCAGTCGTTACATTCCCCTTCCATTTGTTTTTTTTTCTTTCTGTAGAAACTTGTAACTCAGGATTCTAAGTGCCGATGCCGTACGATTTCAGGGGCTGAGGCTGACGGACATGGATAGGATATTATGTGGATATTTGGGAGTTCGGTGGCGCGATACAGCAGCGTGCCACCACTGTGCCCCTTGAGGATGTGACGCAGCATAGCTCAGAAGCAATCGAGGCAACTTGTTCTGATTTGAAAACGTAACTATTAGACGCGTTTTCAACCTTGAAAAGTTTTTGCTTTTCGGACCATAGTTAAAAAAAACTGTTTCAATATTTTCATCGCCTATGGACAAACTGGTATCTCTAAACATTATGAACATACCGGAAAGGTTGAGTAAAGAAGTATTTGGATCATTGTCAGATATAGGTTCGCGTCTTTTCGGTGAACATAGCCAAAGTTAAGGGCTTTAAAGCCTAATTTTTGGTTGAACTCTGAATCCGCATAAACGGCGTCGCGACTACTATAATTCTATGTGATATAAAAACTTTTTAACAAAAAAATTGAACCGCCGAAAAAAACTGAAAAGCAAAAAATAATAAACCTTTCTTATTTAGTTTCATAATTAAGTCCCTAAATAAATCTAAGTGTACCTAAGTAATTTTGAGTCGGCGCCAAACAATTATATAGAAAGAAGAAGAAAGAAAGATACATTTATTCACAAACACACAGGACACACATTAAACAATAGAATAAACAAAAAATGAAACAAGTGTGTCTCTGCGGCAGTGAACCGGATGCTGGCTCAGCATTATGCTGAGGTGTCAGACACCTGCAGCGCTGATGTTCAGCCAGCACCGTCGGTGACTCACGGAAACGTCATACAAAAATAATAAAGAAACTACCTACATTATTGGGACAGGTGAAAGAGAAATAAACATAAATACAAAGTGAGATAATACAAGTACACACTACACACTACATAGATGCAGCTTCAATAGAATATTAATATTTACAGTACACATTAAAATTAAAAAAAAAAAAAATAGATAACAAATTAACAATTGGCATATTTATTGCTGTCACAGTGCTGGGGATTAGGATTTGGATTTCTGGAGCGTCAACAAATAGCCCTTAAGCATACGCTTGAAGGTGTATCTGCTAAGCGCCCCTTGGATAGGAGGAGGGATATCATTTCAGCACTTAGACGCCGCATACTTGAAACTACCTCTGAACGCAGCGGTTCGGTGCATAGGTACAATGGCCATTGCCTTAAGGGGGCGTTTCGGAGCAGCGCCGCGTGAAGTTTAGGTTTTTAGCGCTACTCACACAACGATCGAGGCGCGCGCACCGCACACGCACACATGCACGTATACACAGTGGGGCGTCGGACTTTGACTCGCCAACAAAATTGTAACTTCTGATTTTGTTACCAAATATAAAAATTGTGATGTCAAATATAGGTATTTCATCTTAATAACAATAACTACCTACTAACTGCTGCCCACGACCATGTTTGCGTGGACATTTACCTCCGTACTTCTTAGTACTCATTTTGGCCTGTATTTTATTTCCCACTGAGTTGAGAGTCGGTATTTTTTCTGTCCTGATGGAAGACTTCCTGTAATGTTTCGAATTGCGGAGATAAATAGTTACCGAGATATATTTTATTAAAGTTGCGCAGTTTACATCATAATTCAACATCAAAGACGACGTATTTGACATTCATTGGCGCGTGACGTTTTTTTTATAGCATGGCTTTTACTCCTTGCTGTTTCACGGTGGATTTCGCAATATCAGATTATGTTTTTTGACATATTTACACACGAGGAGAATGTTTATATTTTTAATTTTTAGAAAATTATGGACTGCACAGATAATCACTTGAAATTTACGAACGTTATGAAATAACCCTCCTCTCCTTCGGCAGTTGGGTAAAACGAGAGGGAAAGTGGATGATAGAGTGTTAATCATGCCAACGCTTACGCGTATTATGAAACATGGGATTTGGCCATTTTCAGGGTTCCGTACCCAAAGGGTAAAAACGGTACCCTATTACTAAGGCTCCGCTGTCTGTCTGTCTGTCTGTCCGTCTGTCACCAGGCTGCATCTCATGCACCGTGATAGTTAAACAGTTGAGTTAAAATATTCACAGATGATGTATTTCTGTTGCCGCTATAATCGCTAAACTTAAGTAGCAGTGGGCGGGGCACATAGCACTTGGCACCGATGGCCGTTGGGGCGGAAAGATTCTCGAGTGGCGACCACGTACCGGAAGGCGCAGCGTGACTGAGACTGATGACCTGGTAAAGGTTGCTGGAGTCCGCTGGATACGGTGAATGCCGCTGGATGAAGTGAAAGGTGGTGATGCGGTGGCGCAGGACCGGTCACTTTGGCACTCTTTGGGGGCCTATGTCTAGAAATGGACGTCCTTTGGCTGATATGATGATGATGAATGAAATATCGCACTCACAAAATTTCAAGAGGATCGGTTAATAGATACGACCTACAGAGGGGACAGCCGGACAGCTGGACAATCGGACATATGAAATCATTTTTGCCCTATGGTTAAATATCGAACTCACTTACAAAATTTCACGAGGATCCGTTGATAGATACGACCTACAGAGGGGACAGCCGGACAGCCGGACAACCGGACATACGAAATCATTTTTGCCCTATAGTTAAATATCGAACTCACTTACAAAATTTCATGAGGATCCGTTGATAGATACGACCTACAGAGGGGACAGCCGGACAGCCGGACAACCAGATATACGAAATCATTTTTGCCCTATAGTTAAATATCGAATTCACAAAATTTCACGAGGATCGGTTGATGGATACGACTTAATGAGGGGACAGCCGGACAGCCGGACAACCGGACATACGAAAGCATTTTTGCCCTATAGTTAAATATCGAACTCACTTACAAAATTTCACGAGAATCTGTTCAGAGACGCGACCTATAGAGGTGACACCCATATAGTATAATTAGCTAATTACCATTTATTTTGCTAATTACTACCCAAGCCTTTTTTGTGATCAAACCAAACATAAGAAACAGAAATACATGTACAAAAGTAGGAAAATATAAGCATGTTGTTTAGTTCTATGTTATTTAAATATGTTAATCAATGAACATAAGAATAATTTTCTTTTGAACCACTGTGCACTCATTTTGTGTAAGTACACGGTTCGATCGCGATCTGTCAATGCGGCGCCAAGCGACGTGGTCTCGCTGCGGAGGCTCGCGGCCGACTGAACGTCGCCGCCGCGACCGGTCGCACTCGTAGTTCACCGGCCGCTCCATACTAATTTGTATGAAGATTTCGAGCGTAAAAATTGGGCATCTTTGTGATAATTTTACACGAAATAAGTACATATTTGTTAAGAAATGAAGATTGCAAGGACTTTACTATAGTTTTAACTTTATTATTTGATAAAATTCATTGAATAATTCTTGATACTTACGGCTCAGTTGTTACAATATGGGAGTGTGTTTTACACGTTTTTAGTGATTTTCTGATTTTTTTTTACACTTACCCATCAGCATTATCTTGAATTCGAATGATTCAAGAAGAAGTAACATTCATTGGCTAGCTGTGTAATTTTTTTTCAAGGTTGTGGAACATCGTTAACTATATAATTCTCTTACATTCCCGACCCTTGATTGCCCCCTGCCGACCCTTAAATCTGCGCGCACTTTTGGACCATACCGGTTTATGAAAAAGGTAGGTGGTTTCGTGTTTTACCACCCCGAACAGCAGAGTGGCCAGGTGCAGGCGCCGGCGTGCAGGCATGTTAAGCAAGTTAGCGGCGTTCAAGTATGGAGTGATGTGGGATCGGGGAGGGACTCTGAAACAAAAACGAGCACATGCGTTCTGCACTCGTTATATGAGCCTTTTGGAACGACCAGTAATGCACCCATCATACACGACATCACAATAGTTTAACCTAGATAATATAAGTGATTCACATAGGTCAACACGTAAATCGACACTAAGGTAATCTCGTATATTATATAGAACTTTAAGGCGATAAAAGCAGTTACTCACAACATTAAGTATGTGGTTCTCAAAGCGCAAATTCCCGTCCATAAGAAGGCCGAGGTTGGTTGCTTCTACCACCCGTTCTATTGGTTCGCCCATGACGGCGACATTCCCGGAAGTTAGAGCTTCAAGGTTATTAAGGGTATTACGGATTTGATGTTTTGACCCGAAAACCACATATTTCGACTTGCTAGGATTAAGAACTAAACAGTTCTTGTCCGACCAAGAGGAAATACGGTCAAGGTCAGCATTTATGATGTCTATGGCAGCAGATGTGTCTGACGGCGAGCTAGAAAAGTAAAGTTGCACATCGTCCGCGTACAGGTGATACTTACAGCTCTCTATACTGTTAGTGATGTCAGCGCTATACAGTATAAAGAGCAGAGGCCCGAGTATAGAGCCCTGCGGCTATATAAAGATTAAACCCTTTTATTAACATTAATAACTAAGTTCTTAAAATATTAATCTAAGTAGGTACTTAAGTAATTTTGAGTTGGTGCCGACTCAAAATTAATTAGGAACACTTAGATTCATTTAAGAACTTTATTATTAAACTAAATAAGAAATGTTTATTATTTTTTGCTTTTCAGTTTTTTTCGGCGGTTTAATTTTTTTGTTGAAAAGTTTTTATTTTTCAATTATCTGTGGCTTACTTTATTTAATTACTAACTAAATTACTTGTTACTTACATGCAATATTTGTGATTACTCTCTGCATATGTGGTCATACAGTTCAATCAGTAAGTGAACAATAAATCATCCCCTGTTTTCCTACCCTTAGGGTTGGAATTATTATTTAAAATTTATGTGGGACCAACTTCGAGGTATACCCTTTCTACTAAAAAAATAATTATCGAAATCGGACAACTCTCTAAAAAGTTATGCGAGGTCATTAGAGATGCAACGGATATCCGGTTGCTATCCGGTATCCGGCCTATCCGGCCATTATTTTACTATCCAGCCGAATACCGGATAGTTGCGCACTATCCGGCCGGATACCGAATAGTGATTCTGTTTGTTATTTAACTATGAAAAATGGTTAGTATACAAGAAAACAACAATAAATTATCAATATTCGTTTATGCATACGAAATAGTTCCGTACACTAAAATAAAAAATTTAAATAAATAAATATAAGGGGACAATCTTACACAAATCGACCTAGTCCCATAGTAAGCTCAGTAAGGCTTGTGTTATGGGTACTAGACGACGATATATATAATAGATATAAATACTTAAATACATAGAAAACATCCATGAAACAAATATTCATGCTCATCACACAAATATTTGCCCTTACCGGGATTCGAACCCAGGACTTCTTGCTTCGTAGGCAGGGTCACTACCAACTAGGCTAAAGCGGTCGTCAACACCTACACACATATGTTTTATTAGGTCGTACACTGACCTAATAAAACTCGTTTCTTGCCTAGAAAACAGTCCGCGTGAGCCTACAATACGTAACAGGTTGAAACCTGCACGACGCGCCCGCCGCCAAACTAAAATGTAGGTATCGTTTGGCCGGCCGAATATTCGGCGGCCGGATACCGGATATCCGGCCGGTGATCAGGCCGAATATCCGGTATCCGGCCCAACAACTATCCGTTGCATCTCTAGTGGTCATACATAAAAAAAAATATATACGCGTTGACTTGAAAACCTCCTCCGTTTTTTTCGTCGGTTAAAAAACATATTATGTATAAACATAAGCCCTTAACTATTGCACACTGAAAATATTTTTGCTTTACTGACTGATAATGACCCATTTGAAGATATTAGGTAGAGAGCTGATATAGTTTAATATTTTTTCCAGTTGAGATTGTTATCAACATACATTTTAAACGTTTACACACAGTGTAAATAATAAAAAAACAACATTTAATTCATATATTGAATAAACCATTTAATAACTCACAACGAAATCTCAAGACTCCATTCTGACCATCAGCAGACAAAAGATTCGCCCGAAAGCAGAATTTAATTCAAGAATGTCACTTAAAATGGACGGCCCTGTAATGCCCAGAATTAAGTTGCTTTAAGTTTAAGTTTTCATTTAGAATTCTCATTTACGTCACCTAATTCCCGTAGCGGACCGCGGGTTAGCCCGGCTTTTGTGTATTTCGTAATTAAGTCAGATGCAGGGGATTTCAGGGAAATGAGCATTTATTTTGACGGGTTTTCTTGATTGTAATTGAGTTTGTAAAACAAAGAAATGTTCCAGAGTGATTGCTGATTGCATATCAAGACGGCATTTCATGTTAGATAAATAGTAATAATCGTATAAAGCGAGCATGCAATTATGGTTTTTGAAGCGCTAATAATCCGGTGAAATCATCTGATATAATTAATTAAAAGCTTTATATTAGTTTGCCCTGTTAGTATGTTAGTATGGGACAAATCTTACAAGTTAAATTTGACGCACTTCCCGGTGACCGATTGAGCTGAAATGTTGGGAATAAGTATAGTTTGAATGACAATTGCTGAGCTGATCTGATGATGGAGACAGAAAGGTGGCTATGGGAATTCAGTACTTAACCGACGTAACCCCGTTGAGTTTGGGCTCGTTAGAATCGTCTCAATGAGTAGTTGATGATGGTATACAGAAAAGTACAGTCGGCAATAAAAGTTTGTACCAAAAATGAAATTTTTGACAGAAACTTATTTATCTTATCTCTTCTAGAGCTAGCTAGCTTTACAAACTATTTTAACCTTCTGATGCCTGAAACCTTTACATAGTCGTGAAACTAAACTTTTCATCAATGCTGATGTACATATACATTTTAATATAAATCAAAACAAAAAAACGGGCAGCAGGTAGTATGTGGTAATAACGGAAGGACGGACGATACTGGTAATAAAGTTGTGATGATGCTTATCGACTATGGCAGACTATCTTCAGAAGATGCCAGCTCCATCTTCACATTCGAAAGGTCGGATGTGTTTTCTTGTGCCTCTGATCCATATGAAGACAGCTCTTAAAACTTAAATTTGTACTTTTACTGCCAAAACAATCAATCAATAATATTTCTGAATACGCTTTTCCCCATTTTTCGTTCAATTTTGATGCGGTCTTTTTCCTAACTTTATTTTTTCTCAATTGCATTGGTTTATTTTAATTTTCTACTACTTCGCTTGTTTAATTTGTGCGACAGTTGTCAGGACATGCACACATACAGACGCAAAAATCGGCTTGGCTCATCTCTGAAACTAAAAAGCTGGCTGTATTTATGTTGATGCTTTACTAGTCTTTGCTGGTATCATGTAGACCATATTGTTTTTGTTTGGCCCTACGATTAACTGTGAAATAAAGTGTTAATAAATGAATAAACCAATCATAGACTAGTAACGATATATAGCCAGATTTTCTAGTTTCAGGGATGACGGGTCTAGATACATTAGTATATGGTTGAATTAACTGAAATGTTCTTGCTAGTAATGTAATGATCTCATTTCTAATGTATTTTTGTGTTTACAGGTACGTTGACATGTTTTGGAAACAGATAATTGACAATTTGAAGATATGCAAGGTAAATCTGTAGACTCATGTATTAAAAAATCGAAAAAATGGCGGCCGATATAATTCATTTCTAGTTTTACAGATTCTTAGTTGTACATACGAGGATTAGTTAAGTTTGTCGCATCTTGGATTTTAGGTTTAATTTTTATCGTTTATACTAGTGGCTCTGTGAGCTGCAGAAATCGCGAGCCTGTCTTCAAAAAAAAAGTTTTTTTTTAACTTCGAAAGTGCGTCTTTACTATAAAATTATACATAATTAACGAACCTGCTCACAAAATTCCACCAGAATCGGTTAAGAGACTCAACCTGTAGAGGAGATCAGCCGGGTAGATACCTGACCGACAAACGATGTTTGGCCCCAAGCTGAAGCATACTCGTTGAACTTGTTCGTTTCGCCCGCTTCTTCCATTATATTAAGATTGAAAGCGGTTTAAGTTAATTGCTAACTTTAATTTTTAGCCCCTATAGCAAACCCTTCAACCTACCACAAGTAAACAACTTCTGTTTAAGAAAACATAAGTTGTTTAATTAAGAATCCATTTTATGAAATAGTACATTTCAACTTAGAATTATAAAACTACCAGTTGAGAAATAATTTATAATTTAAATTTTCCTAAGCATATATCGTACAAGATGATTACTTACAAACTAAGTTAAATCTTAAAAAGGCTTTCCAAGCATTGTACCAAGGATGATTGTCGGCGTTTCCAAGGAGAATCGTACCTAATTCTGATGCGTTGCGCGAGAAAGCTGTCAGCAGTCGGTCGGCACGTCAGCACATCAGCAGTGACATCAATCTAAAGAAATTAACCATTATTATACAAACTAAAACTTGGAATGTCAATATTCACTTCTTCGTTATTACTTAGTTTCTGATATTATCTCTTATTATATAATATGTGCCTGAAAACTTCACCGTCTTCCTTCTCATCTTGGACAGTCGCGTAAAATACTATTAAAAATTGCCTGTTAAAATATTCTTTCGCAAATTAAAATCGCCTGGCACTTGCCGCGCTGTTTCCGACTAATTTCATTAAAAAGTTGGCGATGACGGGACCTTTTGTTCTTTTGCGTTGTAGAAAAGTGAACATTATAGGGCAACGGCAAGTAAAACGGAATTATTTCATTATCAATGTTCAAAATCGGAATAAGAAATTTGAAGGCGATATATGGAAAAAAGACAGACAAGATTGTTAGACAGAAATACAATTGGCATTTTCTACTACATGCCAGGAGAGTCACTTATTTTATTCTCGGATCTTTTTGATTATTTTCCCATGTGGTGACGGGTTAGAAGCCCTGACCTAATCATCCTATGGTTGTTTTAATATTCACGAAAGGATCAGGGTGAAGCGTGTTGTGGACGATGGGTTAACAAACTTCTAATTGTAATATCACATTTACTTAAATCCAACTTTAACCACTACAAAAAGTGGTACTGAGAAATTGAATTAAATGTGCTCTGCTCATTTTTGGCCACTTAGTTTCTTTCAGCCATCTTTTCATTTCAAGCTTAGGCAGGATAAGGAAGTCAAAAGACGGATCTTAAACGCCTGGAGGATTTATTATTCTCTTAAAGAGCTACTCAAGGCAGACTTCAATCCTGAACCGAACACTGAAGTAACACGAAAGCATGCTAGTTTCGAGCAAATGGCATGTGTAAATTTGCATATATAATAATTAAGCATACTCAAACAAGCATGCTACTAAACAGCATGTGTACCAGTGCCTTCAGTCTTAACCTGCTTGTTCTGACCTACGGTGCCCAAACATTGTCACTCAAGAAATACCAGATTGAAGGTTTGCCAATGAGATGGAGCTTAGCATGCTGGGAGTCAAACGGGTCGACTGGGTCAGGAACTATACGCGCTCAATACCTTGGATTGCTAAAACGAGACTAGGCTGGCCACGTCTGCCGCTTGCATTCACTGAGGTGGGCTAAACTAGCCACGGACCGGGTGCCGTACGATAGGAGACAACGCCGTGGCAGGCCAAGACGGAGATGGCAGGACGACCTGGAGGCATTTTGCAACGATTGGCCAGACATTGCTCCGAACCGGGACGAGTGGAAATCGAAATGGGAGGCCTTTGCTCAGCACTGGGATACACTGTGTGCCATTTAGAGAATATATATGTTGCAGGGAAATGGTCAAAACAGAGATTTGATCAAATCTCTAAGGGATATGATCAAATCACGCAGGATGTTAAAATGGCAAATCCATTTTATCATTTGCCTAATACAAATCAGTAATTTGATCAAATCTCTGAATCTGTTTAGTGAAATGACGAAATCGGACAAAAAAGGCAACTCGTTTTTTCATTTCACTAGACTTGTTTAGTGATTTGATAAAATCCCTGAATCGCGTCAGTGAGTTGATGAAACTAACTCGCAGAGGGGGCGCGATTAAGTTTTTTCCGCTCTTCTATAAAAAAAATAACCACGAAGACGGTGGCGGGAGCAGAGCTCCCGCCACCATCTTCTTACCTTTCCGCCATCCGAGTCTAAGTCCCAGAACCGTTTAAATGACTAATGATTTAGGAGCCAATATCTGCGAGTTAGTTTCGTCAATTCACTGACGCGTTTCAGGGATTTTATCAAATCACTAAACAAATCTAGTGACATGAAAAAACGAGTTGCCTTTTTTGTCCGATTTCGTCATTTCACTAAACAGATTCAGAGATTTGATCAAATGACTGATTTGTATTAGGCAAATGATAAAATGGATTCGCCATTTTAACATCCTGCGTGATTTGATCATATCCCTTAGGGATTTGTTCAAATCTCTGTTTTGGCCATTTCACTGCAATATGCGGGCTGTAATAAATGTATTTATGAATCTCTTCAATGCCAACGAATCTTAAACAAAACGCACATTCCCCACCGACCACATTATTTAAGCATGCCTACATAATCGTCCCGAAACCATAAAGGTTCAACTAAATTAGTTCGTTATAAATAGGGGCCTAAGAGAAAATCCTCTTTTGTATTTGTATCACAAAGTGCTCTACATTTCCTTTACAAACTGTGGATCTTGGAGAAGTAAATTAACTTTGGGTAACTTAGTAGTATTGTGATGTTATGAGGTGGGTTGGGTACTAGTAAGCGTGTAGTAGTAGTGTAGTACATAGTTCATTACTAAATTAGAAGTTCTGAATAGTTTATTCATGTATTATGCCGTAGCGTCTGCTCACGAAATTTAATATTTCAAATGAAATAAAAGTTGTTTTTTTTTCTTAACAGAATTTAGTCTTGCAACTCTTTTGAAAAAGAAA
This sequence comes from Epinotia demarniana, assembly GCA_945867215.1. Lineage (NCBI taxonomy): Eukaryota > Metazoa > Arthropoda > Insecta > Lepidoptera > Tortricidae > Epinotia > Epinotia demarniana. Next base: position 1,900,813 of record OX244264.1, read on the forward strand.
ACCTGATGAATAGAAATATTAACAAAAAACACATTTTCTATTTGATCAGCAAAGCTTGGCCTTAAAAATTGATAGCTTAGAAATTGGTAAGAAAAATACATTTGTTATGTTCATCTTTACGTCGACCGCAGCGTGGGCTAGCCATAAGGTAGACTGCTGACCTGTACGCTTACCATGAGTTTGACAATGACGGCTTACGCTAACGAGTATCGAGTTTTCTATCTGTGCATCTCTATTGCACTTTGACAGTACGAGCGGGATGCACAGATAGAAAACTCGATACTCGTTAGCGTAAGCCGTCATTGTCAAACTCATGGTAAGCGTACTGGTCAAGGTCGCGAGAGTCCGCTGGATGCGGGTGGCGCAGGACCGGTCTTTATGGTACTCTATGCGGGAGGCCTTTATCTAGCAGTGGACGTGTTTCGGCTGATATAATGATGATGATGATCTTTTCGTCTATAGTATTTTTAAACGCTAGCTGCCCTCGGGCCATAGAACGTGGCAGCCAGACACCTGAGTTGCACTTGCTGCCATTTTTGTTGCGACACAGAGCGAACAGAGGGTAGAGGAATGGGGCGGACAGAGGGAGGGGGTAGGGGCTTCGTTATATTGTATTGCCCAACGCGCAACGAGTTTTAGATAATACTGTAGAGTCTATGGGGTATTCCGTTGATAGCATTGAATTACATTTAATCGCAATCATCAATCCCGTTATGCCATTCCATTTTCAATCAACGCCGAATGGCATAAGCCATTCAACCCAGGTTATTGCCCGTCAATGACGTTTTATGGTGATGGACATTTAAGAAAGATTTAAAACAAACCATTATTTTTTATTTTCGCTTTTGATTCAAAAGATAAATGATCAGACACCATAGCTTAAGATCACTATGATTCCAGAAACATCACAAACGCTTCGCCGACAATTTATTGATACGAAGATTTGTTGTGATGAGAGCCAAAAGCAGGTCCCTTACGCGCTACATAACATTCCTGGGGATACTAATGAACTATTAAAATGCCATGAATTTGCTACTATTAATTTACCGTATGTCCAGGAATATATGACCGGGCCCTTAAATATTTGGTAAAGAAGTAGGAAGGCTTTTACGCGCGGTCAACAACATCCCTTTGTATAAAGTAACAACAAAAGGTCAGCCATTAAAGTACGGATGCGAAATAATGTAGTCATATCTCTACTACGGTCAAAACCTTTCCACCCACAACATCCCTGAACATAAATGCATATCGTTAAGGAAACATGTTCAATTATTCAAACAGCAAGGAATATAACGAGCATAAAACAAACACTTTACGGAAGGTAACCCTTCGCAGATATGAAGCGTGGAAAGAAAACGGGCTAACTCGCAAAATTTCTCTCAAGATTGCGGCGTTTAGTTCTAAGCGACGCATGGCAAGATTTCCGGGCTTTGTTTAAGCAAGATTCCCGATAGGGATGGGAATATCGAATTACGGAATTCCGTAACGCAGATTCCGGATGGGAATCGTCGGATTGAAATGAGATTAGAAACGCACATGATTGTAATTCAAAGGTTTTAACTACCATAGGTCCAGTTTCGTTAAAAATAGGTTTTAAAACGTTCGATCTTTCTTTTATATCTACACTAGCTTCCGCCCGCGACTTCGTTTGCGTGGACAGGGGATAAAAACTATCCAATATTTTAATCCAGGCTATAAACTATCTTCGTGCAAAATTTCATCCAAATCGGTTGAGCCGTTGAAGCGTGATTGAGTAACAAACATCCAAACATCTAAACATCCAAACATCCAAAGTTTCGCATTTATAATATTATTATATATTATTATATTATATTATATATAGTAGTAGGATACATCGCATAACTATAATGATATAAATATATCATTAGAACCCGGGCGATTCTCCGAGCGTTTGAACCGCTCGGTTTTAACGTTATTTCATCGGAGGTTAAACGTACCGCAGAACCTTTAATCAAAAAAGATTCGGTACTAGTATTAGCTAACATCTTCATCAAAAGTAGACTCTGACAGTCGTACCTTTTAATAGTATTTGCTGTCTCCGACAATGACGAAAAAAAAACCGCCTTAAACACGCTGAATATTCGCCCACCCACCTGATTGTGACGTGTTTGCAAGTAGATGGACCTACATGTTTCATGAATGCTTGAACTATTGTGACGATGGATAATCGACAGACAGAGCCAATTAGAATTATAAGTAATGTATTGTGTTGTTTATTCTTTTATATGAAAATGTAATTAAGACCTACTAGTGTTATTGAAACTGAATTTTCCAGCGTATTGGTCCAAACTGAAATTCAGAGTTGTGTTCATATTTTGTATCATCATTATCATCATTATCATCATCATCATCATCTCTTAGCTCTGTTTCTCCGTAACATACACTACAATCTTTATACAAAATTTAATCGTTCGGTATAAATTCTTATTATTAATAAATAAATTCGTTTTAAAGTCTTTATTTCGGATAGTTTACGAATTAAGAATATGAATAAGGTATTCAGATGTATAGATGTCCTTGATAATCGTAATCCAACAAGCGTAAAAGTATCTGAAAGATATCAAAAGCGCTGTATATTTCTGTTAAGCTGAAACATTTATCGAAAAATCCTTCAAGCCTACGCCAATACTCCCTCACAAATTCCTCTTCCGGCAAATTTAACATAAAATCCAATACTCATCGTTCGAGTCATGTCCTCCGCTTCATAATTCAAACGGCAACAACATGCCCTTATATATTCTTCTACTCGCAGTAAAACGTCTCAAAAACCACACTGTCTCAAACTAAATACGTCATTTTAGAACTAAAGATTAAGTAGTGCACTACCTCGTTGCCAAAAAGTCTTAAAGACGTTTAAAGAAGATTGATATACGTCTTTCTTTAGCTGAATGGGTAAGATAAAGTGGATGAAGCGAGCACACATGACTGAACTTACTAACTCGTTATTTTGACTTACTTTTTTCTCGACTGAGCTTTAGGTGAAGTGAAAAGGTCTATTATGGAGCACGGGCGTATGCTGTGGGTTTTAGGAATGGTGAAGCTACTCAGAATATTTTTTTATGTTTCTATTTTGCTATACTTTGTTTGCTCTCTGGATTTAAAATTGGTTTAGCTAGTTTCAATGATATCGAAAGTAAAGATACATCTGTCCGAACAATATTCGCTTGACATACTGTGACACACTGTGACAGCTGAAGACTAAGGCACGGTGGCCCGCGATTGCCCGTGGCGGGCCACCGCATTGGACGAATTACTCGTGATGGGCGTTGTGCCTATCTTTACGAAGTAATATATATATCTATGGCTAGTTCAGATACTTTTCAGTTTGATGAGATTGCGCTAGTGATACTAGTGAAAGGTTGGGTCTGGTTCCGTCATCGTCAAGAGTTCAATATGAGACGTATGTTTTGGATTCTAATTTGCTTTCGATGCGTTTTGCTCATTATTCATAAATTAAAAATCCAAAACACATCAGTTTGGCATTTGTAATAAAATGAGCAGGATTTTTTGTAAGTGTAAATACATTTCTCGCGTTGATCGGTTTGTAATCGTAAGTTCATGCTACCATTAACTCGCGAGCCAAAGCTAGTATGCTAATAAATATTTTTCTGTACTACGACGGTGGCAAACAAGCATACGGTCTGTCTGATGGTAAAAATATTCCAGAAGAACCACAAGCGCGTTGCCGACCCTTTATTGACTTGAGGCTTCGTTGTGTTGATAGCTTGAGACAAACGCGGGTCCTTCACTCTCACGTGGCACATCGTCAGGAGCTCGGGGGCATGACTCATGCTCGGGGGCATGGCCAGGAACACAACACCACGTACTTACAGAGCAAATTGTGGCATTCTTATGGCTGCAGTCTTTGGTCAGGCAGATGTATTTAACCAGTTGTGATGCTCAAAATTTGAGTGAAATGACATTCCGCTGTGCCCTGCCTCACTTAAATATGTACAAACGTTGGACTCCCCCACTTTACCTATGGTATGTAATTGTATGTCTCATAATTCCACACCCAGCACCTCAATCTCGACTATCAAAGCTTTGGCAAAACAATCAAACATTAGCTACACATTCAATTACCGACCCCTCTGTACCCTGCGGTTGCGTCCTAATTCCCACGTGATTGAGGTACCCTGGGTGGTGTTATTGTTCTGACGTCCATGTTTGAGGAGGTATCAATTATCGTGATCAATATGCCTATTAACACTATTAGCGGTATTTGTTCGCGATTCAATGGTATACTTTATAATAATCTTAGCCTTACACACGATCTTGCATAATAACACAACTATGTACTTGCTAGGTATGTAATAATGTTGTGTTCCTGTTGGCAAGTAAGGTGCATTGGTACCTATATATCTGTACCTATCTTATCTTATCTTATCTAGATGAGGGCCCTTTCGGATGCACTTCGACCCAGTGGGATCTTTTGTGCATTTGCCCTCTCCTTATGTCTACTCCCAACTTCGCTCCATCATTTCCACATAGCGGATGATGCAGCTCAGCGGAAGTACATAGAATTCCTTTCATTGCGGATAGCCGTTACCAAAGTAATTCATTCTTTGTCTGGCAAGGGCATGTTGTACCTATACGTCGAATCATCAAATGCGTATGGCTCATCTGTAGTCCCAAGCGTCCAAAAGCTACGGTGTCTGATTCTTAACAGGCAGGCTGTATGATCGTTTTTCAACGTCGCGTTAAAAAAGTTGTAACTTATACGCTACATGTCCAACAATTCGAGCTTTAAGGACCTCGGCACTCTAAATAATACCTCAATCCAAAAGGAACATTAACACGGTAGGGATAATCCGAACATGGAGGCATTTGAATAAAACGCGCATTCAAGTACTCGCATATACATGAAACACTGTAGGCATCGTGGGAATACCGACGTTATACTTGCGTTGTATAAACGCGATGCTTTATTATGGCAGACGATTCTTCAAATAATTTAAAGCCGGACTTTAGAGGCATTTCAAACGCGCGCTAGGCCAATTTAACTGTATTTTTTTTTTGACATTGCTGCTTGACCGAGGGTTCAAGAGACTAATAAAAAGACTTAAAGTAAAAACTTAAAAATACTTTAAGTTGGACACATTCAAAGTTTCAATGCCTATTAAGACCTCATTTTAGTGCAAAAGGAAAACAAATTGAAATGGAAATAGCAATGTCTCGAATGTGAAAGGATCAACAGTAATGTCACGAACTCTGGGAACTTAGGTTTAACTACTTTTATTTATCTCAAAAACGAAATGCAACCGGGTTCTTATCACATCACATCATCAGCCTATATACGTCCCACTGCTGGGCACAGGCCTCCTCTCATGTATGAGAGGGAATGGGCAGTAGTCCCCACGCTGGCCCAAGGCGGATTGGGGTCTTCACATACACCTTTGAATTTATTCGCAGATGTATGCAGGTTTCCTCACGATGTTTTTCCTTCACCGAAAAGCTAACGGTAAATATGAATATGGGTTCTTATGCTTAAATATATCTTTTATAAAATATCGTACCAAAACAGATATTGAAGAAGTGCCCAAAACGAGAAATGAACGCAGATGGTGGGGTCTTTCAGTTTATCTGCTTTGTTACGGTTAAGAAGGAAGTTGTCGTGGATACGAATCGGTTTATTACTTTTAGCGAAACATTGATTCCCCAATGATTAATGTCGCCTTAATTTTATTTTACTTACTACGAGTTATTCTGAAATTCTAAAATTATCACGATTGTTATGAAACAAACCTCAGCTAATTTAATGGGCTTTGTACGATGTTTTTCTATAAATCTTGGAAAGTAAACGGTCGTCGTTTGAGAAATGAAAAACACGTGGAAACTGGTCCCCATCGCAACGGCTACTTGAATGTTCCTTACACAAGACATCGACCGTAGAGCTTCGGAAATACGGGCTTAAGTAAAACTTCAGATTACGGGGAGGAAAAACTGACGGAGAAAGCCATTTGAATACTTTTTCGACCTCGGAAAACCCGCAAGCGACGAGAATACGATCACATCATTACAGATTAACGTACGTTTTCTTTGCTTCATATCTCTTATTAAGGGATTTCGTTTCTTTTCAACGAGATGTTTTCTCGGGATAAACATGTTTCAAAACTCATTACAATGTGTGCTGATTGTGTGATTATAATTTAGATTTTTATCTTCATTTTTAAAAAAGCGGCTCCATTTATATTTCTTAAATAAATGAATGCTTCTCTTACTAAAATACAGATTATTTATGTTAATAATAAAGTTTAAAAAAAGTGAACGTACCTACCCAAATTCTCTATGTTACTTTTATTAACGCAAGTTATCATTTTGCATTTAATCGTTATTTTGATGTTCTCTATTGTGCAACGCATACCATAAAAATGGGTGTGTAATGATCGGTATAACAAATTAAGATATATTTTCACTGGATATATATTATATAACATAACAAACTTTTGATATATCAACAAAACATACAATTTTATGGTGTATAATGTTCAATGACTATAAAATATATGAGACATGAAATTTACCTCATATAATGATGCTATAAGTATCAGTGGTTGTTAAGATATAAAATATTAAAAAGCGGCCAAGTGCATGTCGGGCCACGCGCAGGGTAGGGTTCCGTAGTTGCCCATCTGTCACAGAATGCGGACTTAAAAGGGGCTTTTGGGGTTTTTATTATAGCTTACCCTCGTAAATAATCGTAAATATGATTATTTTTAAAACTCACCAATGTACAGGGTCGTTTCGCCGGTTACGCGACCACCTTCGGTTAGCGACCACCTGAAGGACAAGGTTGTTTCTATTGAAGATAACGTGCCGTGAAAAAGCAACTCTACCGTCCACGGTAAAAGGTTCAAATTCCAATGACAATGTATATGCACCCGAAATTAAGTGCATTTCTTACCAGTTAACTAGTTATGTCTACTTAACTGTGATAGTTTTCCTTATAAAATCATTATATGTACTACTGCCACGATTTTTTTCACGTCCCCAGTAGTAGCCATTTAGCCGGCAGGGGGGGGGGGACACAGGCTTTAAATCCCAGTATCTCGCAAACGCATAACTAACTTGAAAAATAGTTTCGTAAAACCCATAATATTTTTGAACAAGCAATCCAACGACACCCCTAACTATAGGTTAAACGAGAAAAAAAATACTTCACCAATTAACGTGTAGGTAGAATAGGTAGGTTATCCGATATCCAGAGGTAGAGATGGGTAGGCTTAGAGCGTAGTATGTCATTTGAATTACGAAGAAAAAAAGTTATGTAGGTAATAAATTATTACGGTTTGTATACCTATGGCCTTATTTTCAGTTTTTTGGCTGTTAGAGTCACAGTTCTAACCCAATATAACCTATTTATTTTGCCAAATAAACATTATTATAATAGTAGTAGGTATTCCAGATTATACCATAACTTCATTATACCTACTGAACGCTTTAACGAATATAGTTATATCACATGTACGTTATATTTTACCATGTTACTTTTAGATTCATAGTTGTTATATTACATGTTCATTATACCTGATGATAGATCACATCAGAATATACCAAATGTTGGGGGGCGCTTTTGTTCACCTAATTTTTAAGTCCTATTATCGGAAGTCCAAAATGTTCTTCATAAAATTTCACGCTACAATAATCGTTAGTCCTAATAATTCTTATTCCTAACGATCGTAAGTCATAACCACTCGAAGTCATAATGACAATAATCATAAATTTCTCATATCCTAATATTTCTTTTCATATTTTTTTTCATCATAACATCACTTGTCCGTTTTATTTAAATTCATAATGACATTAGTCATACATTTTTAAATCCTAAATTTCTTATTCATATTTTTTTCATTAATAATGTTACTTGTCGTTATTGAAGTAATTAAACGTGTATGATTTTGTCGCAAGGCGCGAGGCGAGGCCACAAGGCTCTAGCTAGACGCTAAGCAAGCCGCCTTTCTATGGCAGGTCCGTGTAGGTACGACGACGAGCGAAGCGAGGAGGAGTGTTAGGTGTACCGCGAACCGACGCGCGCGAGCCGAGCGAGCGAAGCGAGCGTGCCGCGGCAGCGGCCGGCGAAGCGTTAGAACCTATTTCTTTTAATTTACTTAGCAAAAGCGCTTATTCATTAAGAGAGAAAAAAAATTAGGACTTGATGTCGTATGTTCTTAGTTACGATATTAGGACTAACAAAAATATGATTTATGTCCATTATGAAGAAAACTGTTGTGACTAACAAAATTATGACTGCAAACAAGTTCTAAGTACTGAAATTATAAAGAAAAATTTTAGGACATCTGATCATTATGACTTCTAATGATAGTTACACAAATTTAGGAACAAACAAGTAAGGACGAAAGAAATTAGGACTAGCGATGATTATGACTACAATATGTTAGTATACAAAAAAATAGGACAACGAATTTTATGGCAGCCAATATGGACCCCAAATGTTGATATACCAAAATATCCCTTAAAACGTTATATCGATCAATAATATATCAAAAGTTGTTATAGCGATCGTTACGTACCCCATAAAAATATGCGTATTTACTGGGCTCGCCTGAGTGACAAGGGATTTCATATATCTTTCACGGTTCATTAAATATTCGGCAATAAAAAGCAGCCTAGCACTCCGAGATCCATATAAAAAACCGGTCAAGTGCGAGTCGGACTCGCGCACGAAGGGTTCCGTACCATTATATATAAAAGCAGTAAAAAAAAGTTTGTTGTATGGGAGCCCCCCTTGAATATTTATTTTATTTTGTTTTTATTCTTTTTTGTTATAGCGGCAACAAAAATACATAATCTGTGAAAATTTCAACTGTCTAGCTATCACGGTTCTTGAGTTACAGAGACAGACAGACGGACAGCGAAGTCTTAGTAATAGGGTCCGGTTTTTACCCTTTGGGTACGGAACCCTAAAAATCATTATGTCAAAAGTGACACGGTTGAAGGAACAATACTTGCTAAAGCGTTTATTAGGATATTGATATTTGTAAGGAAGTATGGAAGGAATCGAGGAAGAGTATAATTCAGAACCTTCCAAAAATTATAAACAGAGTTTATCTACCTTTAAATTAAAATAAAGAGCCACTGACTCAATTCCTTTTTCACTGTATGAATGAAACAAATGTACAATCAAAAGAGGCTGAACACTTTAACGTCACGTGGCGTCAATTAGTCAAATGGGTGAAAGCGACGAGGTAACATGGTGTTCACATAATTTTGAGTTCGATTTTACGATGTAAGTATAAGAGATTTTGGAACCATAACCCCTTCAGGAGAAATATCACCAACTAGATGGTCTCACCAAGTTCAAAGAGCTACACGCACTTGATCAACGATGAATCGGGACTCTTTGAAATAAATCATCATGCCTGTAGGAAAGTACCCAAAGTTGTAGAACATTCTCAAAAGGTTGTAGTATTGTGGGAAATACATGGACACTTTCGCGGGATTTTAAGGCACTTTTTCTGTTTAAGAAGATGCTAGGAAGGGAATATTAAATTTTGTTAGGATTTTTTTCCCTCAGCCACTGCTGGACGTCCGAAAGATGGGCCCGGGTAAAAACGGCATGGGCACTGTCAGACAGCCACCAGAGCAAGAGGCAGACCAAAAAGAAGATGGCGCGAGTCGCAACGATTTAGACGCATTCTGCTTGGGTTAGCAGGAGCATGCAGCAATAACAGGGCCGAGTGGAGGAAAAGGGTGGAGAGGCCTTTGTTAGGAAAATGTTTTAAAATTAACGAGATCTTTCTACACAGATAGTTACACAACTTTAGAAGTTTTTCGTCAGTGCATTGCTATTGCTACTCGTCTGTGCAATCAAGTAGTAACATCATAGGTAATAATTTACTTGTATGTAGTTCATCTTTTTTTCGTGTCATCGTTTCTCCGTGTGGTGTCGGGTTAGAATTTCACCACCCCCCTTCTTCCCGCGGGTTTTGTAAAAGTCGACTAAGGGACCAGGGTTGAAGTGTGTTGTGGGCGATGGGCTAGCAACCTCTCACTGCAATATCACATTTTGTCGATATTTTATACCCGCATTTTTGCTAGAAGTGGCGCTGGAACATACGTTTCATGTGCTCTGCCTACCGCTTTTGGGAATAAAGGCGTGAATGTATGTATGTAGTTCATAATTATTCACACCTATAAGTTCTGACGCATCCTTCTTCCGTAATGGACTTATTATGTCAGTAAACAATAGATTGAAGGTACAGTACCTAATTAATAATAAGGAAAATGAGAACATAGTTTAGTGATTAATTAAGAGCTTAAGGAAACTAACGTATAAAATAAAGGACATATTAAAACTAAAGTTAATAAGGGACTGCTCGTAAAGTAGACGGTCTGGCCTATTCAAAGAAGCTCATTTACTAGAAATTTGTCAGAGGATCACGACTGATGAAGACTATTCGAGACGTGTCATCATTGTTGTGTAAACTGCCTTCAAGAATAAAGGAAAGACTAAAAAAGGAACAATAAAGAACCCAAATCACGATAATGGCAAACTTCAGTGCAATTGATCAGAGCATTTACAAATACATCAAAAGTATAAAATACTCCCCGCATTACATCACGGTCGGTATTCTGGTTTCCTACTGCATAGTGAGTCTAGTGGCTACTGCTAAAGTGTTGTCTTCGGGCTAATCACCTGGATTGTTTTGCCAAAATGGCGGCAATTCCGACATTACGTCTTCATCAACTTACTTATTACCTTCTCGCTGCCTGCGCTTGGGATACGCCTATTAGGACTAAAATGGCCAGTGTTTGGTACTTTTTTGTCAAAAATCTTTACCTACGCTTTCTTACATTGGTTGATGGTTACCACTGCCATATTTTACGTCGATTTTGTGAACGTTTTTAAGGGTTTCGAAACGATTAACCATCTCTATCTCAAAGCAAATGCTTTGGGCTGGCTGCTTCCAATAGTATGGTCTGTGCTAGAAGTTCTTATTAAGCGTTTGTTTGTATTTCGTTGTTATAATTGCGAGTATCATACCTTTAGTGAATTTTACAGTGTACATAAAAGTGTTGTTTTCGTTGTACCAGCACTCTCATATACGCACACACGGTGAAAGTTGTGTATTTCAAAAACTGGTCCTATCTACTTTTGCATTTGTATTTACTGGGGTTACGTTCTGTTTTGTATCTTCTACGCTGATGGTGTGCTTTTTAACCAATATTATGTGCGAACAAAGTTTATTAATCGTATTATACACAAGCTTTACAAGTTTTTGCTTAACTGCTTTGATCATAAATGTGTTTTTCTTGATGTTGAATTCGCATAGAGAGCTGTGGGCTGAACATAAGCGCAGACGGATAAGTGCCAATAATGTAATTTAAATTATTAAAGTGACTATCCCTCTTTTAAGTTTAATAAATAACAAAGTTTTACATTATGAACGAATAAATAACATACTTAGATTACGCGTGTTTTGTATTTTGCCATCGATTCTTGACCTCAAACGCTGTGTCGAATAATTTTACCTAGTAACCCCAATCTTCAACTAGCAACTTCACAGGGTTTTAGCGGAGGCTCGGAGATATCTATTGGCTTCCTAGTCACTTGATATTATAATTCGTGGAAGGATTTAGAGCTATTAATCCCATGATTCCCGTTGCCATTAATATGGAAGCCGGACGAGTGGTAATGAAGTTTCGTAATTATACTGCGTTATATCAGGGTGGGCACTGCTTAGGGTACGGTCTGAGTGCCGGTCCGCTGCGGGCGCGGCATTCAGTGTTCATTTCAAGATCCTGATATTATATACTTACGCATTCACTTGTGATGAGCATTTTAGCGAATGTTTTAGGTTACAGGGTTCACAAAATAAACTAGAGTGTTTTAGCGATAATTATAGTAAGCGTTCAAGCGAGTATTTTAGCGAAACGGCAGTAATGTCGCTTCGATGTTCGCTTTTTGCAGAGCCAAGCAATTTTGTTATGCTTCCCTCAATTCTGACAACCTTTATTTGACGAGCACTTCCTAGAGCGTTCGCTACGAGTACAATGGTTGTCAAAATAGACATTCTTGTACTCAGACGATAGTAAAGATAGAAAGCCTTGGATTGCATAATTTCCGCCATTGTTTTCTTCTTTTACGCGTAGGCACCAAACGGTAGCTTATGTCACTGGGAGCATAAATTCGAATCGATTGCTACCTCATTCATCAGCATTCGTTCGGTCGGTTTGTCTGCCGGTAGTCGGGCAAAATGGCGATTGTGTTTTTTTATTTTCAACAAAGAGTGTGTATTGTACAAGCAAAAAAAATCCGATGACCATTACTTCGTGCAATTGACATAAATTACTTTTAGCGGCACGGTAGTGGCAGCCAAGTTTGTTTAACAATTAGTAAAATGGCGAACAGTCCGGATCTAACCGGGCGGAAATGTTGAGTTAAATTCGGTGAGAGGCGCGGAAAACGGATTGTTTCTAATTGTCACATAATGAACGAGATCAGTTCGGTTGGACCCTCCATTTTAGTGCAAATAGCTCGAAAGATTAAGTTAACCCACCCTTTCATCTATTGCTAACTTTCTAGTCCCTACCAGAATATACTATCGGAATAGCACGATGTTGCCATCCATACTAATCCATACTAGTATTATAAATTGGAAAGTGTTACTGTCTGTCTCTTACCTCTTCACGTTTAAACCGCTGAATCGATTTAGATGAAACTTGCCATAGAGATAGTTTGAGTGCCGAAGAAGGACATTTGATAGCTTTTAAAGGAGATACGATATAAAGTTCCCAGTTCCACGCGGACGGAGTCGCGAGCAGAAAGCTAGTAGGCTATACTTAATCCCGTATAATTGTTTGCTTTCTTTGCAAAACGCGGGCAAATCCGCGTGGGCAGCTAGTAGTATATAAACTAGTTTATAGTCTGTTGAAATGTTAATCCATTTATGAGAACCAGACAGCGCACCATACGTAGCTATCAACACTGCCCGGCTTATAATTTAACCCGTGCATGCCATTAACCCTGCAAACGCCGCTTATGGCTGTAACGAGCGGGCGCGTTGCCAAGGAAGGCTGGAACTTTCCTACAACTTACTCTATACCATGACGGTGGGCTCAGGCAATGCGGGCGCTGCTGTGCTATAACAAAACACTAACAATGAAATAGTTCAATTACATTTATTTTGTATTATTATTGAGAGAAACTTACACAAAAAAAATGTAAATAACCTAAAATAGCATAGGTTAAACCGTTTGGTTTGTCTCGATGTAATTGCAATATGTAAACAAACCAAACATGATTTGAGAAAAGCCGTGGTATTGGTAAGTTGGCCACAAATCCGTGAATGTCATTTCTTCAATTATAATGTTTACAAAATAAAAACAATTTTATTATTACATTGGTCAAATTATTTTAAAAAATCTACATTTAAACAAACGTGACGTCTTTTACCAAAATAGTATGAGCCCCCCAGCCCTGTCAGCGCGTATTGTTACTGAATACACTGATACAAGCCAAGTTAAAGCCTAGAATTGGTTACACCGTGTGTTGTACAAGAACCATTTGAAGCCACATTTGCTCCCTTAATTATTCAAAACACATTTAGTTTTGTTCATTTCATACTCCCCCCTATTTACCCTAAAATTCATAAATGCAGCTCAAACGGCCACTGAGATAGTGAATGCCTAAAAATAAAAATCGCCATTTTTACACCGACTGACTAAACTATACTCGTAGTTCGAAACCCTTTCCACTCTAAATTGAACTCTACCGGCATACAATTCACTATGAAGGGAGATTCACGCTTACGGTAGCCGCGTTCAACTGTTGTGGAGATAGCACTGTCAACGGGCCTGACCATAAGTGCTTGTGTCATTTTTTTTTATGTGATAGGAGGCCAACGAGCCTCCTATCACGCCGCCCATGGACACCTGCAACACCAGAGGTGCATAAAACGGCGTGGGGGGCATAAACCGGTTTGAACCCCCGAACCCTGTCAGGAAACCTAGTCCGATACCGGAATGCTTTACGTTTACGTAAATAGACGGTGATATTAAACACTAACAGTGCCATCACGTAAACTAGGCCCGAAATGGCCTGAGAATGGCCTGCCTTGAGCTTAAGTGCTATTGTGAACGTTGCGGGTTGGACCTCAATTAAACATATACCAAGTCATGTGTCAATGGTCTAGCCGTAAGACCAGAGGGGTAATCGTGTAACGATTTGAACGCGTGGTAGATTCAACTATCATTTGTCTATGAAATTAATGACAGTATATATTTTCCGCGTCTCGTGAATCGACTTGTAAGTGAGGTCTGAGATGATATTCGAGATCAGAAATGTAAACAAATGGGTTGCCACTATAAAAAAATAAACGCAAGCAGTGATTAGTCTAAAATCATTGAAATACTCATAAATATTATCATATACACACTTAAATAATATCGTATGAATAGTCAAAAATATTTTACTAAATTAAAAGGCCAAAATATTTGTTTTTTTACGTTTTACTGTTGTTGAAATAAAATATGTGGTTGATAAATCATTCAATATTTCTGAACATACAAAATGGGCACCACCTGCGTCTGCGCCTTTAAAACTACACAACGGATTCTGATGTGTTTTTTCTAATACATAGTTTTTCAAGAGCAAGATTTATATGTATTCATACAGTACCCGTGCGAAGCCGGGGTGGGTCGCTATAAAATATTATTATATTTTTTATACGTTCATATATAAACGAGGATAATACAAAATATAAGTGATGAGCTAATAGTCAGAAAATCTTGTTTTAAGGTAACAATAGTCCAATATCTCTCAAAGCAGTAACAACTATATTTATCTTCCTGTTAAAATACATACTGAACGATATATTGGCAATATAACTCTGCAAACAATCCCATAATCCAGCAATATAAAAATGCCGTGATTGAAGTGAAGACAGCGACTGATAGCAATAAACGCGGCGGCAATCGGGGTTGTATCGACAAGGCAACATTAATTGGCAACATAGAAACACAGACAATAGCGATACAGCGGTTTCACTTGGAAAAAGAAATACATTACTAAAAATATATTTCTATCCACTCCTTTATTTGGAGTCGTTACTTATTTTTGTGAAATTTATACATATATTATATAAGTATGTGCAAACTAGCAAAGTAAAAACGACTTTTAATAATGGTGTTTCTTGTAAATTATTATCCAGATTCAGATATGTTTTGATAAAATTCAGTATTTTACATGTAATTATTATTATTCGTTTATAATCTTATGCACCTAATTCTAAAAGTTTACATATTAAAGTACTTATTTAAAGTCAGAAACTAAGTATTGACATTAATAATTCACATATTATTCTTGTTCAACTAATAGTTAATACTATTGCATGTTGTGACTAAAATAAAAAAAAAAAAATAGAAATATTGTCAGTAATCGGCAAGTGTAGCCGCGTCGTCGGCGAGCTGGGGCATGCACCTGGGCCACAACGGAAGAACAGCGCTGGCTTTGTCAGCTTCATGCTGAGTTGTGGCCCTTTTGTGACAAACAGTGTTCGTCCTATTTTTGTAATTTTTGTTACCTACGCGTTTGTCACAAATAAATGCTTTTCTTTCTTTCTTTATTTTCATAAAAAAAACCTAAAAACAATAGTTGTCCCGTAACCCAGGATGTTGTGACACACTGGAAACGTCGGGAAGACTCAAGATTGATTTATAAAGCGAGTCCAGTTATCGCGCACATAATCTCGATAGACATTTACAAGATCATACACCTAAAATGCAATTAAAAATGTTCGAAATAGATACATTCTCTACAGTACATTTTTCTATGCCCATTCTAGAACCATATATTTTCTTAAAGGAGTTCAATTGATCCTGCTGTTAGACTGGGTCGAGGATACCTACTATATTTAAACCGGTCGTCGCAAAAGGGGCGTAGAAACCAAATAAAATAACCAATAACATTAAATTTTCTCGAAAAAGTATTGAAAATATTGTCGAATAGAGAAAAAAGTAAAGCACAGGATTACATAAGCACACCGTTATAAGTGTCCAAAGTTCAGAGAGGGGGGTATGTATAACCTGTCGCTTTTACACAAAGCGCACCTTCATGTGATATGATAAGCAAGCAATAATAAAATGTTTGCAGCTTCGTAATTTTTTGAGCTATCGGAATGGGATTTTCGACGGCATATTTTTGTGCCTTCTTTGTTTTGGAGCAATAATAATCTTTGGGTCTGCACCCCTATTTTCCATCAACCAAACATGTCATCAAAATACTCAATTCTCTGTTGAAATTCTATGAAGGCTCGTCCGTTTATCGAATCAAATTACGCCTAGTTACCGGCGATCAAACAATACTGTGTTTTCGCAATAATTGACCCTTTGCCCGTAGATTTCATTCCATTTTAATTAGCAACATCGTAATCAAGCGAGGTAATTACGGACGCAATGATAGCTGTGATTGTATGCACGTGACATGGGATATGTTTGTTTGCCCGTGTTTTGTTTGTTTATACACATCACTAATTTATGTCGCATACTGACGCAGAATTCGATTTATTGCATTTGTATCTTAATATATTTTATGTCCAGAATAACATAGTAAACTTTCGTCCATGCATATACGATTTTTTATATTTGGACAAATATTTTTTGCACTTTTTTTAATAAAACCAAATCTTAGTTAATCTCGGCCTTGAATGTCTTAAACGCCGACTACGTTTTACCGCTGCTGGGGAAGCGCGGTGCTGAATGGGTAACAGAATTATGTCAGGAACCCGCCCAGCTCTGTTCGTAGGTGCTTTCTGCTACTTAGCGGGAAAACCACGGCTAAGGTACGGGAGTAAGGCATGGCCGAAGAAAAGAGAAAGACAGGTAACGCTATGTGTGCCACGCCGTAGCGCGTATATTGTTCCACTCTGTAGCCAGAATAGTAATAGTTGTAGATAAAAAACACCATATACTACTACGTCATTAAGATTTCTGCTCGAGATTTCTCAAACTCGAGAAAACTGGAGTATTTGGTTTCAAAAATTTTCACACGGTAAAATAAAAAGGTCGAGAAACCAGAAACTCTTTTCGCCATAATGGAACTTCTGTAATATGTATGCTGTGGACGTTAACAAGACCCTGCTCTAGCCATTCTATGCGATTAAACCCACGACAACATAAGTGCTAAGATATACGAGTATGTGTAAGTGTAACTGAATAGAATTATAGTTGAGGACTGTGGGGCTATTCCGACGGAGGGCTAATTACGTCGTTAGTCTGCAAGGTCAACGTAGACCTTAGTACACGTTATATTTTAAGCTTTATTGAAGATTAGCTTCTGCCCGCGAATCCGTCCGCGTTGATCTCGTTTATACTTATAGTAGCTCCATACAATTTTTCACCCCCTATTTCACCCCCTTAGGATTTCCGGGATAAAAACTATCCCATGTCATTCTTCGGGACTCAAATACCAAACAAATACTATATCCATACCAAATTGCATCTAATTCAGTTCAGCAGTTTAAGAGCTTAGAATGCACACAAAAACATACAGACACACACTTTCGCATTTAGAACATTAGTATGGATCTGGACTTTCGTCACGGAGGTACTTAATTCTCCAATTGGGTAGTTACCTCAAGTAAAAATTTATATCACGTCATTATGGATAGTAAACTACAAAATATAAATGACAAAAAGTACTTAGGTAATCAAAATTAAAAGATAATAATTATGAAATTTCAACCTTCTGAAAATATGGCAATGTATTTTTCCTTTTGGTGGAATACCTTGATCGGCCTTACCCCACTTTGCTTTACTCGGTAAAATTATATATTTCGTATTTGTTTTCAAATGGACTGAATACTAAATGGACGACATGTTTTTTGTTAACTGAATATTTAAATAATGAAAAAAACATCACAAAACGTATGAGGATAATCTCTATGTATAAATCTAAATGTAATACGGTTTATTTCATTTACATTTAAAAAACATGAATATTTTTTTCTGTAAAATAAAGAATAACGCTTGAATGCTTTCAGCACCACTACCTCGAAACATGATATCCGAATTTCGTATACCAATCCTCTCTCTGTTCTTCGCATTAACAAGCGCGATAGAGATAGAGATACACGGTTGAACGAAGTTAGCGTTTCATGGTAGCAGGTCAAGTCGAATTAGCATTTCGCTCGAGTCTAAAACAGATTACATATCGTTTAAGGGGCGGCAGCAGCTGAGGGGAGTGAATTTTGTGACAAACTAGGTCGATTTGAAAATAAAAATCGGCTCAAATTCATATTACTGCGTTTCATGTGTAGGTGCAGTCGACAACAAAGAGATTGATACGGCCAAAGTTACAAAAGTATGTAACATTACGGTCGTGGATACAAATTTTTGTAACTTTGGAAGAATGGAATCTCTTTGTAGTTGACTGTACATCTTTTTACCGATTGAATTAATTAATCAGATTAATTAATGGAATGTTGCTTTTCTGCCCCCGTTACGAAAAAGGGCGCATGTCACATTTATGTCAAAATTGAGTTATATACATTGCCGTGATCAGCAAAAAAAGGCGCGTCTGCGAGTATTTTTTATTTTATCCTAGGAAGCCTAGAAACAGAGTTACCATAAGAAAAAAGGGCGCTTTTACACCCATTTCCTCACTTAAACCACCTTAAACTAAATTGAATAGTCGTTTGTCCGAAATAGAATGAAGACCTGAAATGTAAAGGCGTAAGTGCGTATATGCGCCTATTTTTATTGTCACTTTTACAACATTTCCATAAAATAAAAGACGCGACTTATGAGCTGCTGTTTTATAAAACGTGGAAAAGACGCAAGTGGTCACCTGCGTCTTTTTAAGTAAGTTTTAAGTTAAAAGCATTCTTGTTGACATTGACGCATCCGCCATTACCTCAACAGAAGAAAGGCGCTAGTGACCACAAGCGCCTTTTCAACTTCGCATATGACTTATATCATTCATTATATTTGACACATCTGCAAGCGAAACAAAATAAAAAAGGCGCTAGTGGCTCCTTGTGCCTTTTAAATTAAGTACTTTTGCAAAAGTACCAGGGCTCTTGTGGTACTTGCGTCTAAATTTTGCTCTAAGCTTAATTTCTGTTGTATAATACTTCTTAGAAAAGGCACTAGTACGCACAAGCGTCCTTTTTTTCCATAATCTTTTTAAAAAGCAGAGTAAGTGGGGAGGAATTCCATCGATGTTCGTTCAGTTACGCCCGAAACTTTGGCACCGGGAGACCTGCGTCTGAGCAGCTCAGCGTGTAGGCAAGTTGCAAGTTATATTGTTTTTTATTCGCGAGAGATTATTTAAGTACCTATAAGATTGTCACTGTTATATTTTTATTTATTTACAGTGCCTACATGAGGGACACTATTTTGCCGTGCACGATAACAGCAGTAACTTTATTCGTAATATTATTCAATTGTTTACTTTATTTGAATAAGAATCAGAGGGGTAAGCACGTAACGTTTCGAACGAGCGGTAGGACAACTCAACTGTAATTTTTCCATACAAAAAATGACATTTTACATATTATTATACCTGACGCGCGTGCAATGCGTTACATGATCGACCAACTGGTAAACATTTGAATACATTTTTGTTAGTCTAGCCCGAGTCCACTCCTTCTATGAAGAGCTTAGATTCCTCCACTCGTGTTGGTGTTTGGTTTTGGCGTAGGCTTCAAAAGGCCAAAATTATGGTTCCCTGCGAGAGTCTTATAAATGGTTCTGGACCTACAAAGTGATTTGTAGACCCCTTTTTGGCAAGCTCATCCGCTCTTTGGTTGCCGATGTGCCCTCGTGCCCTGGTATCCAAAATAGTTGCACTCTATTGTGCTTTCCAAGCTTGTTTAGTGCCTAGACGCCATCATAGACTAGTCTAGAAGCCACTTTCGGCGCCGTAAGCGCTTTAAGGGCCGCTTGACTGTCACTGAGTAAATAGATGGTCTGCCCTCGGGTGGGCCTGTCTATTATAATTATCCTGTACACAGGCAATTATGGCGTATGTCTCCGCCTGGAAGGCGGTTGCCAAACTACATATGCTTACACTACTAGTATAGTCATTCGCATAAATGCCTGCTCCCGTATCGGATCCCATTTTTGATCCGTCCGTGTACCATATACTGTCTTCGATACCAGACCTAGGTGGTTTTAAACCTTCGGCCCATTCAGCCTGGATGGAACTTTTGTTGTGTGGTTACTAATATATAATACATACTTGGGTAGCATTTTATCGCATCCCATGTTTGTTAAGTCTAAGAAACCGTCCGTCGCCATGTTTGTGTGCTTAGTCTTTGGCTTGCTACAACTCCACAGTCCAAGGGTTCTTAATCTGTAAGTAGAGCGATTTGCGCGCCTCTGACTTAATCACCATGTGAAGTGGCTGTAGGTCCAGTAGGGACTTCTAGCGCCGCTGTAGGGGTTGTACGCCCATGTTATAGCCATGCATACCGATCTCTGCACCATCATCAGGGCATCTCTGCATGTGCTCATTAAAGTCCTTGCCACCATACCAGGCTACCGTACAATAATATGGGTCTCACCATCATGGTGTAGATCCACTTCAGTACCTTTGGGTTCAGTCCCCATGTTTTGCCATACGCTGAATTACACATTCCAAATACTTAGTACCAAATAGTTAAATGATGCTGATGACCAAATGTGTTTCTTAACGCAGTTTTACGGATCTCATTACACGTCATTTTAATATATGTAAATTTGGCAAAGTTACTTCGTACGTTATTTCATGTTTTTTTATTTTTAATATGTATTATCGAACCAACTGAATCATGACCCACCATAGAACCTTGTTACAATTAACGAACATACGTACGATCATATGAGGTTAATATGTCAGTTAATTGTAACAAGGTTCCATGGTGGGTCAGGATTCAATTTTGTCGATGGTACAAGAGTTTTCTAAAAAATAATCTTTTTTGAATTGTAGCTGCAAACCGATGTTAAATTAAAACAAAACATGTAGAAGTGACTTTTATGTGAGTAAAGTCAAATCAGTCAATTATCAATTAAATCATTGAAAAGACGCTAGTGGTTACATGCGTCCGTTATTTAAAGATAAATAGGAGTGATATCTGGTAAAGACTTAATTGGGCTTATTTAAAAGGACGTAAATGGTGACTAGTGCCTTTTTTACTAAGTATCTCGTATTTTCCAAACATTTTTTTACTAAGATGAAAAGGAAAAACGCGGAAAATAAAATAAATAAGAATAAATTATAGAATTACTAAAATCTAAAATGTGCACAAGGTATTTACCTAACGAAAGCCGTTTACAGAACGTCTCTATCTATTTGGAAACAGCAGATTTTTTACCATTTAATTAACTTTATAATTTTTTTCTCAGTTTCGACTTCATGTGACAAGCGCCCTTCTTCGTAACGGGGGCAGTTTTCTTGACGCCATTAAGGCTCGCTAGGACACCAGACTCTCCACACTAACGTACAGCCTACGTCCAAAAGTATTGAGCACCCCCTTTTTTATCATAGCTCCTAAAATCAAATAATTTTATTTTTCAATCTTCAATATAATATATGTATGTATACAACGCGAGGATATGAGTTAATAATATTTCAGTGACTAAAATAAGAAAAAAATGCACCAAAAATTCGACCGGAATACGAAATGACATTGTAAATTTTCTATGGTATCATATAATTCCCCGCAACGAAAAATACCAACTCTGTTTAAAATAATTGATAATATTTTATGAAAAAGGTGTAGGTATTTATATACGTAAAATTTTGTACTCAGCACGGGCGGTAATTCGTAAAGCCCGAGAGCGCATATAAACAACTGTGATCTGGGGCATTCACGAATTCACCGCCCTAGTTACGTAATGTACTATTACGTCTTCACCTGGCCACAATGCGAGTTTTCCCGTACGCGCAATGTGTAGTAAAACTCGCATTATGGCCAGGCGTGACGTAAATCAGTTGTACGTCGTCAACCCATCGAACAAGTGAACCGACGCTTCATTTTCCTGGAATACTAACACGTTAACGTTTTGGTCAACCTACCGTCACGCTGCCTGGCCAACTTGATTTTTTTATGACTTCTCCGACGCACGCTTACCTTGCATTCTTTGTAATATATAATGCGCTAGTAGGTAATATGAATAAAGCAGAATTATTTTCCATTTATTGTTTTCCCGCGCAGCCTCCACACATGCCTCGTTACACGCTCCAAATCCAACTTCCGCTGCGATTACAATTTCCAAGTGACTTGTAATCAAAGTTACTCGACTTTAATTAATTTCGCGACGGAACCGACGTGTTTTGATGTGCCAGCGACACGACAAGACATGACGAGTGACACAATGCAATATTATAACAGCAGGGTAAGACTCAGTTATTTAGTTTGTCACAGCATGCGGGGAAATCGAGTTATCTCGTTTTCCCCTTTAACGTGAACAGGGATAGCATGAGCTCCCCCATGAGGGTTGCGGGTGCTGGTGATCAGTGAAAATGAACCTTTAAAAAGTGAACTGTGGGCAGTACTACCAAAAATTGCTACGCGCACGCTCGTAGCCGAGCCCGTGGTTTTCCCGCTAATTAGTGGAAAGCGCCTACAGTGTAGGTGCCTGCTAGTCGGAGACCTGTCAGTGAATGTGTTAAAAAGCTATCTAGGTCCATTTGAATCGTGATGACTGCTGATCCGACCATCTGGATCACTGTGTACCTATGTGATATTATGTTTACTATTTACATACTAGCCAGAACCGGTCGTTATGGCTCTCTCTGAGTTGATATGATGATGATGAAGTATGTAAGTTCAAGAACGACGAATACTTTACAAATCATTAAGTTAGCTAGCAATGATGCTAGCTAACTTAATGATTAAGCAAAGCACTTTGAGTGCCAGGAGGCAGCTGGTGGGCGCTTTGCTACAGACGATTTTTGCATCCTATAGCCTACACGAGCGGTACAAAACTATTGGCAGTGAGTTATTCTATAAATAGCAATGTCTATATTGAAAATCGAAGGGGTCAGTACTAATGCAAAAATAATACACAAACGTTTCGAACGAGCGTTACGAAAATACAACCGTAATTTTTCCCATGAAAAGATTAACATTTATCATTTACCTGATACATGTACAATGCATTACATTATCGGCCAGCAGGCGTCATAATACGCATACAACAGTAACCTGGTAGGCCTAGCGAACGAAATCGCCACACAGAATGGGCGCCATTGCCAGTGGGTTGGGGGGCGGTGTGTAAAAACGATGCCGACAGCCGTTTAGTTCAAACCGTACCGGGATTTAGGTACGTGTTTGTATAATTTGTGAGGAGCTCGCATTCTATGGTATTTTTCGTTCGCTGGGTAGGGCACACATATCGCTCTTACCAATTGAACTATCAGAACCGTGCTCGCTCAGAAGTTGAATCCGGCTTCCCGTTTAACTTTCCCTTTATTTGGGAACTTACAATTTTCGTCAGCAGACGTTACGCTTAATACAAAAATGATTTACCGAAAATCGAGTCATGGATTGTATATTTACGTTGCCATGGACCACAGTTCCCCTCGTAATAGAATACGTGACATAATATCCTACTGTGACAGCATGTTATGACAACTGACATTCTGATAAGGGCGGATGAGCCCTTGAGTTAATTTTAGAAGCATTAAGGGATTTGCCTTTGTGGGATACCCAGTTAATACAGCGAGTGTGACGTCATAATCATAGCTGAGGGGTTAGTTATAGAGAGTGACTTCAATTTCAGGTGTTTTTGTGACATAAGTGACATAAGTCTCATACAAATGGACGATCCAAATCCAATCCAAACAGTAATCGTCAGCGGTGTTCGTTAAAATCAAAATGTAAGTACTTATGAAAAGTTTTTTTGGAATGACTGTTGCCGGCAGATTTTTAACGTTGATCGGTCTGTAACCGTAACTTGATGCAGCCCGCCCTCTGGGTGGGTTGAAACAAACCATCTGTAATCGTAACGGTGGCAACCCCGGCTGTCAAAGAACGAGCAGCTGTTATTTGCTAGGTCCCTTTATTTATTATAAATTTAATGCTATTTCACGTATATAAAGCCCATTAGGTGTAAAATAAATAGTTTTAGTCTCAATTTTAATGTATATATAATAAGTGAAGTGTTTTAGTGACGTTTACAAGTGTTTTGTAGTATCTGAAATTTGTAACCGTCGTAGGTTATAAATTTGAATTATGTGTTCGTCTCGCAATCCTATCTGCTTGTTTTACACACTAATAAATGCCAATTGTGTTTGCAAGAAACAGTAAAACATTGTACAGATTTAAAAACACACAGTTTAGGAATAGTGAGACGTCACTATTGCATGTAAGTACCTATGTAAGTCGCTTAGCTTAAGTAAGCAGTTCCTTGATCTGTTTTTATGTTTTATTTCTTAAAAGAAACATAAATAATGCTAACTCGTAGAGCAGCCGCCGTAGCTCGCCAGCAGGTGGCTGACAAACTCCAACTTACCTTGCTTGAACTAAAAACATCCAAGGAATTGTGTGCTCAGCTGCTTAGTGAGAGAGAGGACAGTGAGAGGGAACTGTTATTAGTACTTGATAGCAGAGATAAGTTAAAAAAAGAGCTATGTTCATTAGAAAGTTCTTACAATGATGTAAATTCTGAGCGGGCCCGGCTTCAGGAAACGGTAGACAGATTTTCTGAGTGTGGAGCCGCTTATGAGGAGGCTTTTAAGGACATGGGCTCAATGGAGAGAGCGCTACATGACGCACATGAGCAAATCTACAAGCTACAGGAGGCCAAGAACAGTGCTGCAGAGGCTCACACTCAGAGCTTATTCGAGGAACTGGTTGGGCCCGGCTCACAGTTGGTTACCCCTCCAATTGAAAACCCTGTGGTTACTATAGATTTAACCAATGATTCTGCCTTACCAAGGTTAGTAAATTGCAGTGGTAAAAAACTAAAGAAATATTTCAAACTGAACAGAATAATAAGAAAAACTCAAAAGTTGACAAAACAAAATAAATTGTTTTTCAAGAAATTGAGATTTTGCAAAATAAATGTTAATTTAGTGGACAAGTTGGATATGTATTCTGCTCAGTTACAAAACAGTAGATCAAAATATGAAATTGACACACAGGAATTAAATTTAAAAATTCAGAGCTTAGAGGATTCAATAGAATCATTAAATAAAATGAATGAGAGTTCAAAAAAAGTGATAAGTGTATATTCATTAGCCATGGATGATTTAATATCCCAAATTAATTATAATTCAGAGCGGTTTGAGTCACTGACTAATGGCCAGTCTTGTTTATGTAAACTAGTGAGTGGTCATTCGTCCACTGGTGATTCAAACTCGAGCCTGTGTGCCAGTTTACCACCACCGGAAATTAATAATAAAAGCTCCCTCCACACTACACCTAAGTGCACACCTAGCTCTAATGCAATTATGTACTGTGATGAAATTGGAAGTAATATGGGCACATTTCTGAACCATCACCTAAAGGGACTTAGCACAATTAGCAATTGTCTGCCATATAGTAGCCTAGATAACATGTTAAATCAAATTCTTAACGACAAGAATATTCATTCAGAAACAACACTGCTAGTTCTTATGGGAAACAGGGGTAATGTGAACAAAACTGATTTAATTGAATTCTTGGAAAAGTTAAACACTCTTATAGTGAAAAAGGTTATTTTGTTCACATTCCCATATAGTAGTCAAATGTCAAAAGTGGAGAATGACACTAGATATAAATTAAATATATCTCTATATAACTGTTGTACATATAGTAGTAAGTTTAGTATAATTGACATGAACAAATATGTTAGTAAAAAACATTTGCCTATGTTTTTTTTGACTGAAGGTAAGTTTTACCTTTCCAATTATTGTAAGAGACAAATAGCTCTGTCGCTATCCTATTTACTTGACATTTATGCCAAGAATTTGGCACATAACTCAGCTCCTATTGAGCAGCCCAATGTTAACTTGGAATTGGTTCCAATCTTAACTAATAATTTAAATTAAACCTTAAGACAAAAGAGTACTCTGTCTCTGGCAATTTAGTTTTAAATAAGTATAAAAATTATATCCACCTGGTACATCAAAACATTCAGTGTTTTAGAGGGAAAGATTTACAAATTGAACTTTTTTTGAATGATTGCAATATTGATATTCTATGTATAACTGAACATTGGTTAACCAGTAATGAATTAATGCCTCAATTTAATAATCACCAGGTGGGTAGTTCGTTCACCAGACTTCATTCCATACATGGTGGGTCGTTAATTATATTAAATAATAAATTAAAATTTAAGGAACGCAAGGACATTGTATCCTTGTCTGTTGAACGGACCATAGAACTGAGTGCAGTAGAATTTGAGCAATTTATCGTTGTTTGTGTATAAAGGCCGCCAGTAAGTAATTTTGAACTCTTTGAAAACATAATGGAATCTGTGCTTCTTAAAATATCGCGTTCTAGAAAGAAATTACTTATATGCGGCGACTACAATGTAAATATTTTGGAAAATTCAACAATAAGTGTCAGATTGTTGAGTCTCTTCAAATCTGGTAATCTCAACCACGTATTTATGGAGCCTACTAGAGTGACTGCTACTAGCTCAACATGTATAGATAACATTTTCACTAATATTTTTCCTAGTAACAAAAGTATAATCAGCAAATTAGAATCAGATCACTTAGGCCAACTCATGGTATTTGAGACATTAAGGAAAAATATCGTGAAAAAACAAATAACTTTTGTACCAGTAACCACAGATCGTGTGGAAAGAATGAAACATAGTCTAGCTCAGGCGCTACCCTTTCTGTCTTCCGATATGAGCCCTAATAACATGTACAATTCATTCTTCCATACTTTTATGGCACTTTATAATGCGGTATTTACTCGCAAATCGGCCGTGGTTACTAGTGCACCAGTTTTTAGTGAGTGGGCTACTGCGGACTTACATAAACGTAGACAAGTACTGTATGCCTTATATGAGGAACGGCGGTTTAATACGAGTGATGAATTTAAAGAACATGTCAAGCAATATTCGAAGCAATTTAAAATAGATTGTCATGTTGCCAAGCGTAATTATTTATCTCAGAAAATAAAAAATAGCTCTGACATTATTAAAACAACCTGGAAAGTAATAAACATGGAGACTGGCAGATCGAAAAACACACCGACTGATCTTAAAATAAAAATTGATGGCAGAATTGTAGATTCTAGTTTGGAAGTAGCTACTGAATTTGAATATTTCTTTACTGAGATACCAGTCTCCACAACTAAGTATTTAAATTCATCACCTTCCTCTGCCGTTACATTGTTGAAAGAAAACGCCCCAGAATGTAATACAAACCTCCATTTTGAACACGTTAGTTTCTCAGATGTAGTAAAGGCGTTTAAATCGATTAATGTCAAAAAAACTAGTGACATCTGGGGAGTTTCTGTTCATGCACTCAAATGCATTATAGAAATCATAGCGCCTGATTTGGCAGTTATATTTAACAACAGTGTCGATTGCGGCGAGTTTCCTGATCTAATGAAACATAGTAAAATCACTCCGTTATTCAAATCGGGTAGCACTACTGACCCCACTAACTTCAGACCAATATCTGTGCTCCCAACATTTAGCAAAATTTTTGAAAAATTAGTTTTGTCGCAATTAATAAAGCATTTTAATATAAACAATTTGATGCATAACATGCAATTTGGATTTACCCGGGGTCGCTCGACAACCGACGCTGGTGTCGAGCTGATTAAACACATTTTCGATGCCTGGGAGGAATCACAAGATGCTTTAGGTATCTTCTGTGATTTATCCAAGGCCTTCGACTGCGTTTGTCATGAAACATTGATC
This sequence comes from Epinotia demarniana, assembly GCA_945867215.1. NCBI lineage: Eukaryota > Metazoa > Arthropoda > Insecta > Lepidoptera > Tortricidae > Epinotia > Epinotia demarniana. The sequence goes on from OX244264.1 coordinate 1,928,650, forward strand.
AGGAAACTCGACTACTATGGAGTCAGAGGATCAGCACTGAATTTACTAAAGTCATACTTACATGGTAGAATACAAAGGGTCGAAGTGAATGGACAGCGATCACCGGGGTCATTGGTCTCGATGGGTGTACCGCAGGGATCAATATTGGGACCTTTCCTGTTCCTTATCTACATAAATGACTTGCCATATCTCGTAAAGACCCACCATGATATAGTATTATTTGCTGATGACACCTCACTTATTTTCAAACTTATAAGACAGCAAAAAGCTTGCAATGACGTAAACAATGCTATTTCTAAAGTAGTAAATTGGTTTAATATTAATAATTTATTGTTAAATGAGAAGAAGACTAAATGTATTAAATTTGTCACGAATCACGTTGAACACGAGCAAGGGAGTGTCTTTGTGAAAGATGAGGAATTGGAACTAGTTGATAGCACAGTTTTTCTTGGTTTAACGTTAGATTCTAAGCTTCAATGGGGTCCCCATATTGCTAATCTCTCGAATAGACTGAGTTCTGCAGCATTTGCAGTGAGTAAGATCCGTCAATTAACAGACGTGAAAACAGCTCGATTAGTATATTTTAGCTACTTCCATAGCATTATGTCATATGGTATTTTATTGTGGGGCAGTGCCTCGGACATTCATTCGATTTTTGTTCTGCAGAAACGGGCTATTCGGGCGACTTATAGATTGAAACAGAGAGACTCACTTAGGGATAAGTTTAAAAATATTAATATCATGACATTGCATTGTCAATATATCTATGAAAATATTGTGTATGTACATAAAAACATTGTCAATTTTAGGAGAAACTACATAATATTAATACTAGAAATAAGCATAAGCTCGCGGTGCCCACCACTCGGTTCCAAAAAATAAAAAAATCATTCATGGGTAATTGTGTAAGGTTTTATAACAAACTTCCTGGAAACGTAGCTGAGTTATCTATTAATAAATTCAAAAACTATGTGAAACGTAAATTTATTTCTAAAGCTTATTATAGCGCACAAGACTACATGAATGATAAAACTTCTTGGGACTAATTTTGACTGGATTTATAATTTATTTATTCCGTTTGGAAAAATTTGACATTGTGTTTTTAATTAATTATTCTCGTTTTATTTATTTTTTGACATTAGATTGTCTTTCTAGAAACATTCTAGACTAGTATTCTATATATATAAAACGCAAAGGTGACTGACTGATTGACTGATTGACTGACTGATCTATCAACGCACAGCACAAACTACTGGACCGATCGGGCTGAAATTTGGCATGCTGATAGCCACTATGATGTAGGCATCCGCCAAGAAAGGATTTTTGAAAACTCACCCCCTAAGGGGGTAAAACGGGGGTCCAAAGTTTGTATGGGGGAGCATTATTTTTTGAACTAGAGATTTAAAACTTTATAGGAAGATTACTTATTAAGGTTTAAAAAAGCACTTTCAGCGTTTTACAATATTCCACCCCAAAGGGGGTTAAATAGGGGTGCAAAGTTTGTATTCAAAACTACTGGGACTACAAACTTGAAATTTACACCAGACCTTCCTTTTATGACGTAGGCAAGGGATAAGACGGGATTTTTGGACATTCTGTCCCTAAGGGTGTTACATAGGGGTGCAAAGTTTGTATGGGTGAAACATTATTTTTTGTACTAGAGACTTGAAACTTTGTAGGGATATTACTTATTAGGGTACAAATAAAAATATCCTTAGCGTTTTTAAAATTCCACCCCTAAGGAGATTAAGTAGGGGTGCAAAGTTTGTATTCAAAACTACTGGGACTACAAACTTGAAATTTACACAAGAACGTCCTTTTATGAAGTAGGCAAGGGATAAGACCGGACTTTTGGAAATCCTATCCCAAAGGGAGTTAAAAAGGGGTGCAAAGTTTGTATGGGAGAAATATGTTTTTTCGTACTAGAGACTTGAAACTTTGTAGGGATATTACTTAAAAAGATACAAAATAAGTTCTTTCAGCGTTTTAGAAAATTCTACCCCTAAGGGGGTTTATTAGGGGTGCAATGTTTGTATAAGGGAAACATTATTTATTGAACTAGAGACTTGAAACTTGGTAGGAATTTTACTTAAAAGGATACAAAAAAAAGTATTTTCAGCGTTATATAAAATTCCACCCCTAAGGAGGTAAAAAAGGAGTGCAAAGTTCGTATTCAAAGCTACTGGGACTAGAAACTTGAAATTTACACCAGAACTTCATTTTATGACGTAGGCAAGGTATAAGACGGGATTTTTGGAAATTCTATCCCTAAGGGGGTTAAGTAGGGGTGCAAAGTTAGTATGGGAGAAACATATTTTTTTGTACTAGAGACTTGAAACTTCGTAGGAATATTATTATTAAGATACAAAAAAGTACTTTCAGCGTTTTATAAAATTCTTCCCCTAAGGGGGTTAAATAGGTATGCAATGTTTGTGGGGGGGAAACATTATTTATTGAACTAGAGACTTGAGACTTTGTAGGAAGATAACTTATTAGGATACAAAAAAAGTAATTTCAGCGTTTTATAAAATTCCACCCCTAAGGGGGTTAAATGAGGGTCCAAATTTTGTATAAGGGAAACTTATTTTTAGCTACTACGTACTTAAAACTTTGTGGACAGATTACCTATTCATTTACAAATAAAGTGCTTTCAGCGTTTTGGAAATAATTACACCTAAAGGGGTTAAAAAGGAGGTCCAAAGTTTGTATGGAGAAAAAAGATTAGTTAGACAATTTTATTCGAGAATTCACAGGACAATTCCTAACGATAAATGAGTAAACAAGTGTTTCCGGTTTTTTGAGAATTCAACCCCTAAACAAAAAACATGTGGTGACAAAATCTAAAAATCAACATCGGCATCTATTGTTTCTATGGTTTATCGGGTCGCTGATTAGGAAAACAACAACGATTTTACATTCCAACGTGGCGTTTAAATATCAATATGGGCGTTCTTATTACGGTTTTTTGGGACGTTAATAACGAAAATCACATAGATTTTGAAATGTAATGTTGTGGACATGAAAATTCATGAAAATATTTGTGCCAAATTGCAATTCAATCGGTCCAGTTTTTTTCGTTGTTGGGTTGTAATGTAACAGACGGACTGACAGACGTGATCCTATAAATAAGGGTTCTATTTTTGCTTTTGAGGTATGGAACGAGACCCGCGTTATATAGGCGGGACGGGAAGGTAGGAGACATTGGGAAAGTGTCTGCATCCGTAATAAGTACATTCAAGGTGCTGCACGAAGATCTGTTTACTTTTTATGAGTTAAGCATTTTGGCCGCCGTTAAATTAAAACAAATTTTTGGGTATTTATGTTAAATACTGGTTCGAAAAGCATGGAAAAAAATCTTAGGAAACTAGCCTATAGCAATGTCCAGGCCACAAATTTGACTTGACATTCGTGGAGATATTTTGGTATTTCAACATTATCATGAACATAAAGTAGCTTTTATTCCAGAGGACAGATTCTCATTAATCATGACTGTAAATTTAATAACAGAAATACGTACATACATACATACATTCACGCCTTTATTCACAAAAGGGGCAGGCAGAGCACATGTACTTTATGTTCCAGCGCCACTTTAAGCATAAATGTGGGTATAAAAGATCGACAAAAAGTGATATTGCTTAGGTTGTTAGCCCATCACCCACAACACACTTCAACCCTGCTCTCTTAATCGACTTTTACGACACACGGGAAGAAAGAGGGTGGTGAAATTCTAACCCGCCACCACACGGGGATAAAAATAATAGTAAATAAAAATGAATTTACCATAATGGGTTATGACGAAGGGTTATTCGTAGGGGAAGTTAGTAGTAGTAGGTTAGTAGGCGGCGTAGCAATTCAACAATTATTGGAAAATTACTTTTACTACGCGGGCGAAGCCGCGGGCAAAAGCTAGTTTTTTTGTATAAAATTTTAAATATTTCATTTAAATGTTACTTTTTATGTTTAATAAATTACTCGAAGTAATTAGCTTAAGATTATGTTTCTACCTGACGATTTGAAAGTGCTTGTTACTGGGCCTACTTGAATAAATATAATTTTGAGTTTGAGTTTGGTGTCCGATGAGATCGGAATGTATGGTAAGTTTGACAAGTTTCGATGAAATGACAGCTGTATTTAACTTTGATCGGTCTGTAACTTTATTGTAAGTCGTTGCCGGCCTCAGTCAGATTATTCATCTATAAATTAAATCTCCTAGGTTCCGTCAACTTAAAGGGTGACACTGACGTAATACAAAACCTTTTTTGTTATATACATTTTCCTCATTTTAACACATTCACTGCCAGGAACCTGCCTAGCTGGTACTCTGTTTGCAGGCTTTCCTTTACTTAGCGGGAAATCCACGGCATCGGCTACGAATTTATTCGTTTGTTTTTTGAATGCCACCCACAAGCAAAGCATCTACCTAGCGGGTTCCTGGCACCTCAAGTGTGAAAACATCCTTGTATTTAGGTCTCGTGTTGCTAATAATTATCGACGTGCTTCATTTTTAAATTCGATCTATTTTATCTACAAGTTACTTTCTTACATGTGTGACATAAAATATCAAAATAATCTCGATTATTAATGTCTTGTATTGGTAACCCGCGCTAACATTTATTTACTATTTAAGACTACCGAATATTGCTATGCCCTATGAGGGTCCATGTGAATCCTAAAACTATGTAAGACCTACTTATGTACTTACATGTACCATGGATGCAATAAATGATGATTATGATAATGAATACAGGGTGTAAGTCTAATACGGGCGATAAATTAAATCGGACATAGTATTCATTAGTGTAATCATGAAGTAAAAGTTTTTTTTTTAAGTTGCAGGTCATTACGACCCCATAATTATTATTTTTTAAATTTTTCAACAGCAATGTACTGTAAACATGGTTGCGGTACCGAAATGTCAAATGTTCATTAGCAACTGTCAACGAGCGTTTAACGTGAGTGTGTTTGCATTGCATTGCGGGCTGTATTATTTTGTATGGACAAAATTACTGTTGCAACACTTTACTTAAATATTTACTTAAAAATGTTATCTAATTACCTTTACTTTGTCCTATACTAACCACCGTTAAGAGATTCGCCCGTATTATACTTACACACTGTATAACTATAGACATAAATACGTTACGCCGATGTAGCCGCGTGTGCAGCAAGTGTGTAAATTAAAACCAATCATTCCAACCTAATAATCAAAGATTAAATATCAATGCCATACACAAGTGTGAACCTGAATAAGTAGAAACATCAAACACATCTTGCAAACGTTGTATCGAACTTTGACAAAGGTGCGATTGTCCGGTGTAGCCCCGGAAGGCACAATGAGGGTTATTGTACCACGGAAGGGAGACACCGCGAAGGGTATCGGAATGGATCACGATCTGAATACTGTTAAGGAGACAATGGTTTTGTCTTGGGAATTTACATTGTGCTTAAATGGTAAGAAGCATAGTATCATCGATTATCGAAGTTCGATTGTCTTAGGAAATGCTGGGTCAGATTCGTCTGTGTGTGATAGGCTGATAGGTAATGTTTTGCGTATCAATGGCAACGTGCCTTGAAATTCGTGTTATTTCATATTTTAAACACATGTTATTCCAAAAGGCTCATAATTATGTTTTGGTGATGCGGAGTCGGTGCGGTATATAACTGTCAGTCACTGAGTCAAGTCGCTGTCAGTCACAGACGTATTACTTACCAACATTACCAACAAGTAAGATAATCTGGGTGACACTAGTGAGCTCTCCCAGTACATAATACGCCAAATGCGGATATGGCCTTAGAATTTTATAGGTATTATATGAAGAGTTCGACTTTTATATCTCAAACGGTAATTTACAATAAAATTATAATTAAAATAATCCTAGACAAAAATCATTTCGAAATTGCAGATTAACGTCCGATAAACCGTTAACAAACTAAATGTCACTAAATGAAATATTATCCATTACTCGAACGAGATAGACTCCTTTTTAAAGGATCGGCCAGAGGCGGCTCGGTATCGAGATGCCTGGAAACGGAGGGGGGAGGCCTTTGCCCATCAGTGGGACACCATAGGCTCCTAATAATAATAATACGTTCGATATAAGGTCTGCATCAAAATTAACAAGAATTATATGATATTATAGACTGGATGCTCAATTGATAAATATTTTTAATTTTGTTGTGCATATCAATCAATCCAGCTGTAATAGAACTGAACCAAATGTGTAATAAAATCAACTGACAACAACGAAACACGAACCCAATTAATCACACGATAAAAACATGTGACGATGAATAAATATATGTTTTCAACCGGCCAGTTTCAACTGTTATTCGGCCGGACTTGTGAATAATCGAATTATCCCACAGCTCATCAACGGCAGCCATTTTACATTTTAATTTTTCGTTGAAAAACTCGATAGAGTTATGCAATTACGCGTTTTTACTTAAATTCATCGATGTTTAAACATGTTTGCGTGATATTTGTAATGAGATTGTTGAATTAGAACATTATTATTATGAGCTTAATAATGAATTATGTCTTAGACGTTTACGATTTATGATATCGTGCGAGCTTTGAAGCTACAGTAGCTTAGTGGTTCAGGCATGTGGCTGTCAAGCGGCGGGCGCGGAATCCAATCCCGGCTCGTACCAATGAGTCTTTCGGAACTTATATATGTACGGAATATTTAGTGTTAGCTTTTGGGTGAAGGAAAACATCGTGAGGAAATCGGCCTAATCGGAATAAGGCCTAGTTTTCCGTCTCGTTTGGAAGGACAGATATGTCAAGTAAAACAAGTGCCTATGCCAAATCTTGGGATTAGGTGTCATAGCTGGCCCCGGGAAGGGCAAAAACAGGAAAAAATGATGATATTTTGGTCCCGAATCTCATGTTAATGGAAATGAAAGCAATATTAACATCAAATCACGGTTATTGAGTCTTGATCACTTACAGTAAGTGATCCGACTATGATCATTGCATGTATAATATGTGATGTAAATAAAAAACACCAACCTAGAGGGAAAACCAGACCTTATTGTGATTAGACCGGTTTCCTCACGATGTTTTGTTCAACGTAATGCTAACGGTAAATATTTCGTGCATAAGTTCCAAAAAACTTATTGGTACGGTCAAGGTCCTTAACTGATGGGCCATTTAGGTGTCAACAAATTTTGGTTGGCAAAGTATACAGTGATTTCTAAATGGGTCATACTCAAATTTAAGTTCGCGTCTTTCCCGTGGACACTATAAAAGTTAAGGGCCACGAAGCCTAATTTTGGTTTGGACTCTTAATCTGCATATTGAATATTCTCAATAATGAAGAGCTCACGTGCATATAAATAAGGTTTTTATCGAATAGTAGTATAGAAGAGGAGACGCTGTTTATGCGGATTAAAAGTCCAAACCAAAATTAGGCTTCGTAGCCCTTAACTTTTATAGTGTCCACGGGAAAGACGCGAACCTAAATTTGAGTATGACCCAAATGGCTCAACACTTAAAATCTTTGAGTACGAGCTGGGATTTAAACCCACGACCGCCACCGCTTGACGGCCGCATGCCTGAACCACTAGGCTAACTTAGCCTATCATCCTACATGTTATAAAAAACCATCGATCTAGCTGTTTTCTGAAAACTACACCCACCCACTACCCGACTTTCATTATTCGTACTCGTGTACCCTTCATTAGGAATTCATCGATTCATTCATCCAATGCTTCTAGTTTTGCAAGGCTTCGGAAAAGTGGCGGGCTATGCTCGGCGAGTGACACCTCTAAAGGCAAAATGGATTCCGCTTTTGAGTAACGAATTGTGAAATTGTGTGAACTGGTAATTAGTTTCAGTTTTGCTTTGGATTGGCAATTATTTCTGAAATTGGTTAGATTCAAAATTTACAGAATTTCTTACGCTTCCTTAGACCATTAACTAACAGGCTAGCCCGCTGTCTATGATTGTCTGTGAAACGGTTTCGTAAAATTCATAGTATTATACGCTGAAATTAGATATTAGAAAAAGAAACTGGATATTATAAAACTGGATGACTATTATTGCCAAAATCAATAATAAGGAGGAAGGCAAAGGCATTAAAAGTATAAGAATTATGTTAAATAAAACTGGTTACCTAGTTCTTTCTCTCTTGTAAAGTAAGTTTTTAATTTAACCATCCCACGTTCCCGAGAGAGACTGCACTAACCATCGTTGATATTCCGTAATTTATATTTTGTCTGCAATTAAATAACGCTTGCAATATTTCGAAAAAAGCTAAATTAATATTTGCATTTAATGAGTAAATCACAGCCGTGTGTATTATACAATAAACCTCTGTTAACGTTAAATAAACTCACAGCAACTAAGCATTTTCTATACCTATTATATCGCAAACAGCGCTAACATTTACAATCTTCCATTAATTGACACCGTCACCCCGGAGACGAGCGTTCAGGACGCCTCGGGCGCGATTGCAGTAATTATTCCTGAATCCAAGCCGTTGTCTCGTTGAGGGCTCAAATTAAACTCAAAATTTGTCAAATTGGAATTTGTTTGAGAAACGGAATGGATGTAGCGGTACCTACGTCGTGGTTACAGAGGAAAAATTTGTTGCAGGCACGAGTTAAACCACTTCAAAGATTCGGATTTTTGATGTCCACGATGTATTGCTTTTGCCTGTATAATAGCATCATAAAAGCAGGGACGGATACTACTGTTACGCGATCGGAGTAAGTGCAGATGTCAAAAATGCCTTCTTACAGCCTCTACCAGCAAGGTTCCTTAAGAGCATTTTAGTGGTAGAGGCAAAAGGCTAGGAAGACTTGTTATCGGCTGTACCGCAAGAATGACCAACTCAGTACTAATCCAAATCCAGTCAGTATTTGGATGAGGACTGAGTTGGTCATTCTATTAAACTCAGCGGTAAATTAAATAAACATGACGGTGGATCAAATTGTTAACTTAGTTTAACTTAGTTTTAATTGTTAATGTTAATTATCATCTTATATAATATGCTTAAGAGAATATTTAATATATTAACCCAACTCAGTTTTAATTCACATAGTTCCGGAGATTAATCTACGCAAAAACTTAACTCACAAAGTTACACATTTACAAACTTTGCCTCTGTATAAAATTTGAATATGTAGATACAACATAACTATAGTATAAGATGATCTCGCAATAAGGAATCAATAAGGTGATAACGAGGCCATACATCAAGCGACCGTTGGACAAAGGGGGTGATTTTTCAGCGTCCATTATTCTCAGCTCGTTAATAATCGAGGGTTTGCAGAAGAGAAATAGTACATTACGTAACAAGGGCGGTGGATGATGATGGTGGATTCGTGAATGCCCCAGATCGCAGGTGTTTGTGGCCCGAACCGAAGGTGAGGGCCATAAATATGCGCTCTGGGGCTTTACGAATTACTGCCCGTGTTGAGTACAAAATTTTACGTCTTGACCTGGCCACAATGTGAGTTTTCCCGTACGTGCAGCTTGCAGTAAAACTCGCATTATGGCCAGGTGTGACGTAAATGTATTTGACTGACAACACGGCAAAATCAGTTGTGCATTTTATTACACTTTTTTTTTCGTTATCTGTTCACTTGACCCAAGTAGTTCTTGTGTTATCTAAGTTCAGATTCCGCCAAATGCGGCAGTAGCATTATACTCATGAGCTTACGATGGTAGTGACCCAATTTACTCCATTAACAACTCGTACGTAGTGGCAACCTTACGTTACGGCCTTACTTCGCCTGTTGCTTTAGCGAATTTAAATTCTAATACCCTCTACAAAGAAGCCCAAGACTTGACTATGGGAATATGAACTGGGAGCCTATAATGCGGAATGCATAATTTATCAACGACATTTCAAACCTGAATGGTCCTGCGCATCAGAATAATGTCTTAATTACATGGTACATTTGGTCACACAGGTTATTTTTTGTGACGACATAATAGGCATGATGACACATTTTGAAAAACTGTTCTGTAATGTTTAGAAACATTTATTATATACAACGAATAAGATTTTTCTAGAGAAAATAAAAGTTAAGTAGGAAAAAAATACATTTTTGTTTTGTAATTTAAAATTGGCGCTAAAACGCTTGTCAGTGTCATGGTGTCCCGAGTGACGTCACGTTTGTATAAACAGAATGCAAACCTTTGACGTTTGCTACCTAGATGCTCGATTGCTCTTTGAATAAACAGGAATTAAAAAGTCTGAAATCAATGAATGAAGAAATGACGTATGAAGACCTGTCAGATAACATGGTTCTATCCCTGTCTTACTAGTCGTTCAGTACGTAAGTGAGAAGAGATCGGATGTATAGAAAACGTTTAATTTATTAGGGCCTATCTGCCTTTCTCCGTAATCTGTGGTAATGGCCGTTACGGGTATTTGTTTATACAAGTGTGACGTCATGCGCTCTGATTGGTGTTTATCATGGCGGGCGTCGGCATTTTTCGGTTTAATTTTATCAAAATAAATAACAATCTCTTACTTAATGAAAAAATATAAGCATTTTTCGAATTCTATGATTAAGATTTCATTAAGAAAATACCATATTTTAGTGATTTTCAATTACGGTCATCATGCCTATTATGTGTTTGTTAATATGATGTATATTAACTTTTGTTCTGCTCATTGAAGTTGGTCTTATAAAGATATTTTATCTACGCACATATCGTTAGTGCTCTAAAATGCGTTCAGAAACCGTAGGAAATGACCAGCATTACTACAACCGATTTTACTGAGTTTTTTTTTTGTCTGTGGTAGTAGGTAAAATCTGTACTGTAATGTCATTACAGTACAGATTTTTGATAAATTTGTATCGTTATGAGTTTAAATTTGGAACAGCTGTCAAAACTAAAGTGGGTCTCTATTCTAGTATCCATAAATATTAAAAGAGTTATCGATACGAAACGTCAATTCAGTACGTTTTTTAATACAAACCGTACGACATTTGATCTCGAGTGATATGAGTATAGGGACTTCATTCGTTTATCTATGATTTAAAAAAAAAACCATTCGTTATGACGGATGATGGAATTGCCGCCATTGCTGTTGTCATTTTATTGTTGGGTTTTTGCTGTTACTTACTACTGCTTATGATAGGTGTGTAGATAAAGTAGTGTATGCAACTGTACATAATTAGGCCTTAAAACACTCGTGTGATCCTATTATGAAACTCGCTAACGCTCGTTTCATAAAACCACACTCGTATTTTAAGGCCTTTCATTATGGATCAGTCGCATAAACTACTATTATCCTCTTTAAATACTAGTTCGTGTGGCAACACGAAAAAAAATTGGAAAGTAGTTAATTATCATTTTGCGGTAAAGTTATCGGTTCCTATTTAGGCTCTATGACAAATTGTAAACTTAATTATCCGAACAAATCTGTTTATCCAAAACCGAAGACAGTGAGAACAAACAATCTAGGAAATGGCCGACCGAGCGCAAAATTCGTTACGGATACAAGACGCCGTAGATTGAAATGTAAAATAGGCAGAAACATTTAAATGTCTGTTAGCACGAGTTGGGAGTTAAGTTAACTCTAAATCAAGTTTAGACGCGAATGGCGAGATAAGAGAGTCCTATCAAGCGTCATTGTGTCGAATTTCGGTGATACTTCTGGCTTGCCAAGGCAAGCCATATCAAGTAAATATTAGTATCAAGATACTAATATTTCTCACAGAAAATTTGTATTGCGTTACGTGTTTTTAATCACCGGATAAGTAACACGAATGATAAAGATGTGCTAGAGATCAGTTTTTCGGTGGGCTAGACAGAAATTACGTATTTTTAACCGACTTCAAAAAAAGGAGGAGGTTCTCAACATTTCGAGATATCGCGGTTTTTAAGTTTAGAATGATTCAATTAACCATACTATCTAGGCGATTGGATGCTTTTCATTTTCAAAAAAGTGATTTCATATTAATGTTTACAATTATAGCAGAAAGTGTAGGTAATATTGTTCGTTGAGAGCTCTATTTTTTGAGATTAAAATCTCATTTTGCGAAAAAATTGACTAGACATGTTTTTTCCGTGGACCCTTCATTTGGTATGATAGTGACACAGTACATATTTCGCCTTAGTTCGATACACATTTAAAAACATCAAACATAAATTTACGAGACGATATTTTATTATACGGTAATCGTCGAAGTAGTTTATAACAAAACTTCGATTAGGTACCTATTCGACTGTGAATGTCTTTAGTGAAAAAAAAACTTATTACATAAGAGTCCTGCAACATTGATTCCAGACATCCAAAGCAAACAACGGCAAAGTAATAAGCCAAAAATACTCATGACAGAATTCCTTGACGTGGAAAAGGAAAACTCGTGGAAATTCGACACTGCCGAAGCACTACAAAACACGGCTACTTACGTCACTAGGGCAAAAAGTATCAAATTGCAGGAAAAATTCGCGTAGCGAACAAAAGACCAGCTTAATAAGAAAATGGAAGATCAACTTTGGGAGTCCAGTATCGGTTGAACAAAGAAAATCTATTGAACTCGGGGTACATTAGGTTTGGGGCTGGTCCAACTAAGTCTACTCCGCTCTAATGGAATGTAAATGTTTTTGTGCTTTGCAGTTTTTATAAGTATAGTTCTAAACACAAGGTGAAAGCTATAAGTAATAAACATATATAGGGCGTACCACGGCTATGCTATATGAAAGGGAGGAAGGCATAGTACCTTAAAAATTAAATTTAGGGTATTTTGCCCTGTTCCATACAAGAACAAGAAGATGATTAAAACTCTGGAACTTCAAATATGCTTATACTTAATTTCCTTTAAATTACAGATGTTGTATGTCGTTCGTCTAGGATTCAGAATGCAAGTCAAGTGCGGCGTGGCTGTGACGTATGTATGTGGCGTGGGTGTGGGAGCGTCTGTGATGTTAACTACTAATATGTCGTGAGTGAGTGTGAGTGTTTTGATTGGTGGTAGGTGTCATTTTTGTGTACTTACTATTAAAAATAGTTAACGGAGCAGCGCGAAGGTGGCTCGTTTACATTATTTGATGTTTAAAATAAGCAATTTTGCACTCATTTTTTCATGTATTTTTGTGAATTTCAATTGGGAATCTGAATCTCTTTTATCTTTTATTATTAAATTTAGTTCAAGTGAATGAATGACCGGGACTAACGCTAGGAGGATGAGTTCAAATGAATATGTCGTGTTTATCACAAAATGTGTAAGTCATGACGCTGAATGTCGACTAAAGTTTAGGTAACTATTCAAATAATCTTTTGACATGTACAACATGAAAATTTATACTGTAATGTCGAATCATGAAATAAATTATCTTATCTTATCTTATCTAATCAATAAAATATATGTTGACCGCGCATGTATTTAAAACTAAAAAGCTCACCGTTGTTGTGATTGTTGTTTACTTTGGAGTTGTTTTATGTAAATATATTAAAAATGTCGAGTGAAAGTGACTTATCAATAAGAATAAAAATTTATTGTGTTTTAGTATTGTCAGTATGTTTCTTAGAACTACGACGGTACAGCGTCTTATTGTCGTGGAATATATTGAGTTACCTACTCGAAATTAATTTTGTTCCAAAACCACAATACAATGGTTTTAACTTTTAAGTGAATAAACTTGACAGCAAAAGACATGGAGAAGTTGTTAAATGCAGTTCCAGATAATAAGTTGGTAGAAACTAGACAATCTACCTAGGTTCTTCAATTTAAACATATCTATTTTAAACTGACATTTCCACATTTTACCTATTTCCTCACACGACGTTGTATGATACACGCGGGTAAAGATGATTTCCGACTCGTGTCGAATTAAACATACGCTCGCTTCACTCGCTCATGTATTAAAATGACAGTTGTCGGAAATCGCCTACTTTCCACACTTGTAGTATAAATAACTATTATACTAACGCCACCTCACGATACTCTAATACCCCACGCATAAGTTTACCGCCTTACACCCCAATAGTGACGTTTCCTTTGAGTGTGTATCACAAACGTTGGAATGACGGAACAGGTAGGGTAGAGTTATCACATGATCTGCATGGTAATAGATCCGGCGTTGGATTGGGTTGGTTCGGGAAGGATGTGATGTAATATACCCTCATTTATTCAGGAGCTATTGGGCGTGGGGATGTTATCATGAGGGTAATAATGTACACTAGAGCGACGATATGAACTATAGCAGTGTATTTGGGGTAATGATCAGACTGCGATTAGGTGTCGAAGCGAACCCCGAGCTCCTTAGGGCTCAACTACAGTAGCAAACATCCATACGCCCTACGTGATGGTAAGCAAACATCGTATACAATCGAAACTTGTGACTCCAGAAAAATCACACGGGGGACCCTTCTTTAATTTGAGAGGGAATTGTGCATCCGCTAAACGCAAAAGTGGTCCAAGTATACAAGTTCAACGTATCCACATATATGTTCTAAGCCAACATCCAACTCGATACATTATCGTAATGCCGGTATAAATCTCCATCAAACTCACTCGTGAACCGTAAAAACATTCTGGAAGGTTCGCTGAAGGATACCGCGTTCAGTTACCCGCCATGTTTGCTCCCATTCCATCATCTGTCAGTTTGAAATAACCACTGGCAAATAGTAAAAAAGAAAAATATGGCACTAAAGCTTTATTTGCAGGGTTATCGCGTAAGGCCTCGCTTACACGATGGGCGTTGCCGCATTGCACTGGTATGGCCTGCAATGGCACTCTATAGTAAATTTGACACCTAATGATGAGTTTACTATTGATTAGGCTTAACGCGTGTTGAAAACTACACGATTTTAAGGGTACTAGCTGTCAACTCTTTAGTAGACTTTTGTAGATAGTTGTGTTACTTGCGGAGACCAAGGCCGATGCAAGTCAAAAAGAGGTAAGTAAATATATTATGACACCCGTGTAAAGTTATTATAAAGCGGGAGAGTTAAAATTGCTATGTAAGTATTTTATTTTTAAAATATTTACAAACTATCTTGGCTGTAGTTAGGGCTCTTCCAAAACCTTTGAGTAATTGAGTACCTGATACGAATTTATACTAAAATAATAATTGTATGTAATATCATATTATAACTGGAGTTGATATGGGAACCCTGAGAGGCAATTTCGATTTTTTAAAACAAGTCAAGTGTCAGTTACCCCCATGCAAAAAAATACAGTTTGATCTAACGTAGGTTCAAAACGTAATCGACAAGCTGATGTGTGCAAGCTAGGTGTTGTTCCTTAAAATCATCGACACATATTAAACATAAAGAACTGAACTGCAACCGTACTTTTTTCTTTTTACTGTACCCAAGATACAGATTAAACCCAGTGTAGTGGAATGGAGCCATCGTAGGTTGAAATATCGGCGACCATTCGCAGCGCACCAATAAAAATAAATTTATTTGTGTTCGAGAATTGATAACTGTTCGTATCAACGATGGACGCAGATACACAACCGTGAGGTGTACCGGTGATTTCGATTTATATAGTTTCGGATATTTATTTAGCTGCTGTTACGAACGTGTTTGTATGAATAATGTAACCCTAGTGCAGAAAAGTAGTGTACTCCAATTAGTCCTCGCCTTATAACCATTAAGCGAGAACAAATTCTAATAAATATCAATATTTACCCCGCCAATGACAAAGGGAAATAATATTATTCTTTCTAGTTCATGGAATTTATTTGATTAAATATAAAATATGTTTATCTTGTAAATTCATTAATTTTATTTTAGCTAAAAATAGGTGACAAATGGAATACACCCACAAACCTTATTTTTAAACTTATAGTTGTGCACGTGAGCTAAGGCAGAAACGCATACAGCCACTCTTCAACTAATACTAATAATAAATACAAATAGTATGAAAATAGTTGAATAGGCTATTTTCATCTATCACAATTAAATTATGAAATTATGTTATTTATATAGTTTTGACTTTAGGATATAAGAATATAATACTATTTGGTTATAAAAAATTTAATAAATATTTTTAATTTAAAAAAAAAAGTCGTAGTTTTATTATCTATTTATATGTCAGTGACCGAAAACACCGATCACCATTTATTTCTCGTGAGTGACGTCATTACACAATATAACCAATAAGCGCGAGCGAGACAGATATTTGCCTCTTTCTTTATAACAGATGAGATAGGACTAAGTATTCTTTCTGCTCTGATGACGTCACGATAGTGGATAAATTTTACTTTCCTCGTATTCGATACGAAAAGCAGTGTTTAACTCTGGTGGAAGTCACACATTTCTGACTCGAACCATTCGTTCGAGCGCCAAAATATCTCGTCAGAAATGGGTGCCTTTCAGCCCTTGCTTAACAATCTACTATTTCACTTCAAAAATTGGCTCTTTCTATCGCTAAATGTTAGATTTACTGTTCTTTTCTTTCGCGATCTTAGACATGTGAAAATGGCTATACATAAGACATATCCCGTCTATGGCATATCCCGTCTATGGCATATCCCGTGGGTTTTCTGCTAAGTAGCGGAATGGCGTAAGCACCCGCTATATAAGCGGGTTCCTGGTAGTAAAATTGTAAAAGGATTAATGCTACGCATATAAACACTTACCAGGCTATGCATCCGAATTCATGCTAGATCCCAGCTCTAATGGGAGGTTGAGATTACATAATTTTAATTTAATTTTAATTTTATGTGTTATTGTATGTTTTATGAAATTGTGGCATTTTATCTGAATCTATTAACAATAGGTTAAGTTCACAATGTACACTAACCCATATGGACATACGTCTGAAATAAATTATTTAATTCAATTCAATTCAATAAAGCGTAAAAACAAACATGCTGTCAGACTTCTTTCAGGCGCAACATCAATAATCGCACTCCCATAGAAACTTCCACTCCCATTTTACCCCTTGAAGGGATGATTTCGGGGATAAAATCACCGCTTTGTTCTTTTCAATCACTATACTTCATCCATACCAACATTTATCTATGTATATCGGTTCAGCAGTGTAAGCGTGTAAAGCAATCAGACAGACAGAGGTTACTTTCATATTAAAATATTAGTATATGTAGTAGCCGCGTCAAAGAATAGTAAAAAAGAACAGCATGGAAAGAAAGAAAAAAAAGAAAGATACATTCATTCACAAACACACAAGACCTACATATCCACACTAATATTATAAATGGGAAAGTGTATGTTTGTCCGTCTTTCACGGCAAAACGGAGCGACGCATTGACGTGATTTTTTAAGTTATGATAGTTGAAGGGATGGAGAGTTACATAGGATAGTTTTCATCCCCGAAATCATCCCCTAATGGGGTGAAATGGAAGGGGTAAAAGTTTGTATAGAGCTGCGATATAAACGAGTTCCACGCGGACGGAGTCGCGGGCAGAAGCTAGTTAAATAATAAAAAAAAAACAAGAAAAGCACATACAACATGAAACAAGTGTGTCTCTTCGGTAGTGAGCCGGACTCTGGCTCAACATTGTACTGAGGTGTCAGACATCTGCAGCGCTGATTTTCAGCCAGAACCGTTGAGATGTACGAGTAAAACTGCGCTTAAAAATGAAACAAGACCACACATTCCAATGCTAAAAGGACGATTCAGCTAGTAATAACATAACCGATACGACTGACGATACATACATGCGCAGAACGTTGGGGACTATATGTTGCTCACTAATGACAATTGCTGATGAAACTGTAATTTTAGCGGACAATGCGTCTGTAACTACAGAATTTCCGCTGTTAGGAGTGTCGTAGTTAGAATCGACGTCAATAATGCTGTATTTGACAACAGTATAACTCCATTATTCTGAAGTGCATTAGCAATAAAAAAAAACTGACGAAAGCGCTCGGAAAACATCACGTTTCAACTTATTTTTGCAATAGTACTTATATTTTTTATACATTATTATTATTGAAAATGTTGTATGCCAAAATGGCTCATTATGGCTGTTCACAACATACTTAATATACCTATCGACATTGTTATTAACCTGTGATGACGAAGTTAGTTCACAATTTTACAGTGATGTATAGAAAAATATCGAAAGTTGAGTGCTGTCTATAGAAACATGGTTTAATTTTGTTAACATAAATCCAATATTACTGCCCAATGATAAAAAAAATCTCTACATACTGGCTAACCGAACAAAACGTGAAATTGATATCTAGCATATCACAGTGTTACTATATTTTACTATATAATGTTATTTCTAAGGAATTATGCCTTAACATAAAATTTTACCCTTTTCACAATCGCCTCATTTTTTCACATACATTGTTCGCTGCGATTGTCAAGGTAAGGCAAGGAATATTTTTTAAATCTTTAAAGCACTTTAGGTCTCTTTTAAAACTTAAATAATGTCTCCACAGAACAAAGTACCTTACTTCGCTTCAATGTAGGTAACAGGCACTTTTTCGTAACGTCACAATGGAATGCTTCAAGTTCAAAATGAATGTTGATCTATTTTAAAACGAAACAATCATTTTGATACTGGTTATTTTCACAGCCAGACATCGTTACAGCCCAGTATTGATTGTACAAAATCTTTCTCCCAATAAGCATCCTCGTGGAAACTGGCATCGACCGAGCAACTAGGCGAAAACAATGGCATATTGTCGCTTCCGCCATCATTTATTCAGTTCCCTTATCTCCGCCCTTTTTGTGAACGGAATTATTAATATTATTTGTTGCTTTCTGCCACTTTGCCAAATTAACTTTGCGGTTTCGAATTTTTTGTGATAGAATTCTGGGCTTCGACGCCAAACTGCGTGTTCTACATTTTTGATAAAACTTTTACTTTGTCGTTCATGAAATTTAAAGAACCTCCGTTAGATAAATTGTGTTTTGTCCGGTCTCAGAAACTCAAATGTTAAAGTGATAGCCAGAGACAAATCTATATTAACGGCATTTAGCTAAAATAGATTTGATGATGGACGTTTAAAAAGAAGGCAATCGGTAAATATTTAGGAGCACTTTTGTTGTATATCAGTGATAATTTTGAATTCCTCCGGGAAAATTATAGTTCCAGAAGTCCCATCATCGTCATCGTCATCATCCTAAGCGTTATTTCCGATTGTGTCCTAAATGAGCCCGGGGTCAGTTAATCCTCATTATTGCCCACAGCATCTATGACAGAGGAATGCTGCATATATATTGTTGATGGCCATATAGTCCTATAGCAGCGCTGCATTTCTTGCCACATCGATTGCAGACGAATTAATCGTAAGATTTAGCATAGCCTCCAGT
Organism: Epinotia demarniana; assembly: GCA_945867215.1. Lineage (NCBI taxonomy): Eukaryota > Metazoa > Arthropoda > Insecta > Lepidoptera > Tortricidae > Epinotia > Epinotia demarniana. The sequence continues at coordinate 1,947,865 of OX244264.1, forward strand.
TTAACGAAAGCGGCTGCCATCTGACCGTCCAAACCAGCACGGCTATCACGTGACGGCGCGCGAGCTCTCTCAATTTATCTCGCACTACCATCCGTCTCTCTCTTAGTAGAATACTTAGAACAAGAGGTTATAGTGCGAGAAAAATCGCGAATATGTCGCGACGTGTTGAGAGAAAACTAGACGATATTGATTGCAGGATTTTCTCACGATGATAATAGAAGTGATCTTATGATTTCCTAAAAAGTTATGAATTTGAAGGCAGAAACAAATGGTTGAAAATAATCCGTTAACTGAACTGAATCCGGAATTTAAATCGCACTACAATACAACCAATGTAACAAATGAAATAAATATAAAACAACGTGCTCTGGTTACAAATGGTATTCGTTTTGTTTCAACACCACACAACTATAACCGCGGATCGGTCCGCGGTCGAATCGGCTTACGCAGGTGTGCCGGGCTTCAAATTTAGATTTTAGTCCAAACTGATGTAGTATTAATTCGTTATCCTACCCCGGTTTGGATATCTATTGTGATTGCATGTTGGTAAGGTACACTGTGTTCTGCGGGCGTAGCACGATTGCCTTTTTATCACTTATAGTTGAGGATAAGGCATCCGCTACTCTCGCACTCGCAATACTTGCATACTTGTCAAAACGAGACGCAGGTCTTATCCACAGCGATAAGTGTGAAGCTGCAAACGCACAGAGAGCGGTGGCGGGGCGGTGCGGCGCGGCGCGGAGGCGGTACCGGTTGTAATGTTCGAGCTAATATGAAACGATCCGCAGAGCGCGGCGCGGTTTTCTGTGCGGACCCTTTCGTATTAGCTCAAACATTACAACCGGTACCGCCTCCGCATCGCGCCGCACCGCCCCGCCACCGCTCTCCCGTTTGCAGCTTTAAAAAAAGGCAAACATGCTTCTCCCGCAGGAGTAAACTGAACAAATTTTATCAGCGCAGGTAAGCATGAGGTCGCGAGGAGTAAAAAAAAGTATATGTCCCTATTCTCGGTCATCATCCTTCTAGCGATTGTGCCCGAAATGAGCCCGGATTCCGCTAAGGCACCAAATCCCAAGATTTGATGCAGCACGAGTTTAACGAAAGCGACTGCCATCTGACCCTAGTCTCGGCGAAATAAAAAATACCGCTTACAGATTCCGACCCACTAAAGGAGGAAGTTACCTTAATGCGGGTTTTTTCTTTTAATGTCTTTCACGTGTGCCCCGCTCGTCAAGTATCGTTTGAGTCGAAAGCAAATATAAAAATGTAATATATCTAATTACGGAACACAAAGGGCGAACATAATATGCCACGGAGACTGATTTTATTTATTTCGGATGAATAAAGAATTTGTTTGTTCACGAGAATATCGTTACGAGTACATGTAATTTCATTCTTCATTCTTTAATATCAGGTATAGTCGACTACAAAAGTATAAATTCACCTTGCCATAAAGTGAAATAAGTTTGATAGGAAGATTATATTGCTAACTGTAGTTTTATGTTGTTGATATGACCACCTTCCTGTCTTCATCATCAGACCAATTTTATAGTATCTCAATATAAGCTGCATGTAGATATTGCTTTATCACCTAAAGTAAGAGTGTATACAACATTACGGCTCATGTTTATAGGAACGTGCTTTAAAAGTGAGCAGCAAGATTGGATTCGAACAAATATACAAATAAGTATATATTGCAAGTTAAATAAAAGCAGGTGTCAATATATTCCTATGTAGTTGACTGTATTGCGAAGAAAATGGGTTGAGATTATGTTTACCGTCGGATATTTTTAATATTCTGTGTTCAGTACGCTTACCATGAGTTTGACAATGACGGCTTACGCTAACGAGTATCGAGTTTTCTATCTGTGCATCCCGCTCGTACTGTCAAAGTGCAATAGAGATGCACAGATAGAAAACTCGATACTCGTTAGCGTAAGCCGTCATTGTCAAACTCATGGTAAGCGTACAGCTTCTATTCCAGGGGTAGGTAATCTTTTCAATGAATGTCAACAAAGAAATCTAGGCTTGTTTTAGTTGGAAAACGTTGTATACTTATAATATTCTGGTACTTTGAAATGTTCGCTTAAGCGAAACCAAAAGTTCTTGTGTTTCTATCACAGATATACTAGATTTACACTAGATAACTTAGACACCTCAATCTTTATGAAAGCCGACCGTGTCACTTTTTTCTACCTACTGTGACGTCACAAGGGCGAATTAGTGTTGTGAATTTTCCATTGTCCGCGCAAAATCGATTTTGCAATAAGGCATTTTCTTAATATTCACGGACAACCGGCTACCACAAAAGACGCGCGCGGAATGTTAGTCGGACGGCTAACTCGGAGACCGAGTTCGGACACGCGAAGTACATGCATTCGCGTGATCTACTGTATATCTATAACTGTGGTTTCTATATTATAAACATTTTATAAAAAAGAAAAATTATATTAAAATACATACAAGCTCATCGTGGCCTGGGCCAGCGTGGGGACTATTGCCCATTCCCTCTCATACATGAGAGGAGGCCTGTGCCCAGCAGTGGGACGTATATAGGCTGATGATGTGTGTGTGACACACATCATCAGCCTATAGCTATATCTCGTATACAAGCTCTAATCTAAAAGGGAAGAAAAAGTATCAAGTAACACTACATCCCGCTCTGAGTCATGCCCGCACCAAAGGTCCCCAAAATGCTTGCGTAATTGTCTCGCTGAACCGCAAAAAATAATATACTTACTGTATAATTATTATTTAAAATGTATAACTATTTAAAACTATACGGGCAAAACTCAACTCTCTAAAATGGGTAAATGTTAAGATTTTTTGTCAAAAAAGCGTCCAAATTTTCTCCTGTAAAATTCCAAAAAAATATATTAAGCGTTTTCCGTTCCACAGCCGAATATGATTTGAACAAATTCAGGGCATTGACATTTTAGCAGCGTTTTCCGATTGCCCAACTATCATTGCTATATCTCGTATACCTGCGTTTTGGCTCTTGTGAACGCAATGATAGAAAAACATTCGTCATGACATTTAACTGGAGCACAGAGAGTAATAATTCACATTACTTTTTCATGTGCTGTCTTCACCATGTTTTTCTTGTCTTTTACGACTATTTCTACCATCCGATTATACCGGATTGAAGTTTCAAAAAACTCAACACAGAAGACATGAGAGATGAAATAATAAATAGAGGTGTCTGCTAATGAAGTAAGCTACTTTTATGAAACGCCAGAAATATTCTGATACTATGAAGTTCATCTTCAATTTCGTCTTAATGGACTCCTGGCATGAGTTAATGCCAGCGTCAAAAAACATAGTCCGTTACAACACCGGACTAATGTATAATAGTGCACAAGTGATAAATAAGTTCCAAGGGTGGGGTAGTTTAGACAAGCCGCTCAGCAAGAAGATGTTGATACTTGATACCCGCTCAAGCCAATTTATTCCGTGACCAAGGAAATTGTGTACTGTGTGTGCAATAAAGAGTATTATCTTGTAATTAGTCGCGTTTAGTAAAAATAAAGTAAGTATGAAATTGGCAGGGAAATTGGCACAAAATAATGACGTAACGGGTATTTACGATCAAACAGCCACACTTTTTGATCTCTATTTATTAAAAATTAAACCGCACAAATAAGTACGTAGGTACTCGTAAGTTTTATAAGTAATGTGATGGGAGAATTAGGTTTAGGTTTAAAGATCATTTATTCTCATTAAGAATTTTACAATTCACTTATTATGAGCACTTAAAATTAAACATACATATTAGAAAGTATAAAAAGAGGGTAATTCTATACATAAAAAAGCGGCCAAGTGCGTGTCGGGCCACGCGCAGTTTAGGGTTCCGTAGTTGCCTGTCTGTCTTAGTTACATCGACGTGCGGTGCGGTTGCGTCGACCGAATTTGTACGAAAATTGGCCTTTCCGAGAACACAATTAAGTTGGTCGACTATTACTCGGTAACTATTAGCCTACTTGTCCGTGATAGTTTTCCTTTCAAATTCATTATATGTACTACTGCCACGATTTTTTTCGCATCCCCAGTAGTAGCCATGCCGGCAAGGGGGGGGGGGACACGACTCAAACAAAAATTAGGGCCTTAAATGCCATTATCTCGCAAACGCGAGAACGCAAATCCTAAAAAAAAAATTTTTTAGGATTTTATTCTACTCTTTTGTCGGCGTGATTGGTTTATATACCCAAGCCAAATAGCAGTTTTCTAGCTGTAAGTGTTACTGAGCTAAGCCGAAGACAGACAGACAGACGGACGGACATGGCGAAACTATAAGGGTTCCTTGTTGATTACGGAACCCTAAAAAGTGGGTAATTCTGCACCGACAGCAGCATTCTGCCGGTACATAATTATCAACACAGCTAGAAGGCCCGTGCGCGCAGATTTTTTTTTGTAAATGCCAATTTCCGTATTCTTGGCTGTTTCATTGTTGACGCATTAACAAAGTTACTTTTAAAAATTCCTTACCGAGTGGCCTATTAGTCACCTCGTGAATTGCGGGAAAATTTAAATTTCCTATTCCATAGTCCATTGCGAATAAATTGGTCTCCTCACCGCAAATAAAAATTCACATTCGGAAGCGTAACAAAATTACGAGACATAAATGACTTAGACGTTCCATCTTTGACCCAGTTTAAAGATATGAGGCTGTGTTGTTCTTGTTGATATTCATTTAGATGTAGTGTCTCAGGAAAGTTTTAGTTAAATAGCGCGCACTAGTTACTTAGCTACAAACACAAGACGTTGCTGAATTGATTACTTTTTTAAATTAGTTTAAGTATATTATGAGCTAAATTATTCATACACATATTTAGGTTCGCGTCTTTCCTGTGGACATTATCAAAGTTAGCATTAACAAAGCCTAACTTTTGTTTGGACTCTTAATCCGCATAAACAGCGTCTCCTCTTCTATGTTACTATTCGATAAAATCATTATTGAACACAGGAGAGACGAATTTAGTTTTTGTTTTGTGTATGACTTAAAGAAATCAATTAAATAATTAATTAATGACGGTGTATATGCAACGGACGCAGCATATATTAACTAGCAACGGTTGGGCAATAGAGTCTTGCCATACTAAACATAGTGACAGGTTATAAATGCTTAAATACTCCATATTAAAGGTTCGGTGTCATTATAATAATAAATACCCATTAATGCACCACGACATAAAACATTTTACAAGAAATTTGCTTCGCAATAAATTATAACAAAAGGCATTATAGTAGCTTTGAAGCGGAGGTTCAATAATTTTTGCAAGCTATTATTTATTTTCACCTGTCCCGGAATCTGTAATGAAATCTTGCAAGTGAAAATCTTTAAAATTTATTGTGCAAAGTTTAAAGTTAAATCTCTTTTATCAAATTCCAAATTCCAAGTGCAATCAGAAACGACGACGCGACAACCTCTGTAGCGTAGTTAAAAGTGACCTTGCCATTGAAACCGGAGGTCCCGGCTTCGAATCCCAGTAAGGGCATTTATTTGTGTGATGAGCATGAATTTATTCCCGAGTCATGGATGTTTTCTATGTATTTAAGTATGTAATTATTACATCTTTATAGGTATGTATATCGTCGTCTAGTACCACAAATGGTACAGTGGTACAAGCCTGACTAGGTCGATTTGTGTAAGAATATCCCCAAATATTTATTTATTTATTGAATTCAAAGTCGCCCCATCCTAATTTTAATAACAATTAATCAACCGTAAAAGATAACAGGCAAACAGTGGAAGGAGAACAAAGAAAACCACCTATTGACGTCGCACAACTTTTAGCTTCAGAAAAAACTCCGAACACACTGAAAGAGATCTTATCCCGTACTAATTAAAGTTTGTTTTCGCTTGTTTGATCTTGTGGAAAATAATTAGAAGAATCCTGAGGTTTCCCCACGTCGAAGACATGTGTTTAGGATAAAATACTTTGGTTCAAAGTTGGTGTAAAGTTTAAAGTGACAAAGTAAATACCATGAATCATTATGGCTCGTGTAAATTGATATTTGAAAATTTTTAGTCAGGTCCCTGGCTTATTCAATTCTGTTTGATCATAGCATAGCTCATACTCAAACAACAATACCTACTGGATTATAATCTGTGTTAAACTTCTATATTTATAAAGTAGTTTACATTCACTGCCAAAAATTCCAGTAGACGCTTCCGTGGTTTTCCGGGTACCTAGGTAGTGGAGAGCCTACGGCATACGGCATAGGCGCCCGCTAGGCGGGTTCCTGACAGTAAAAATGTTAATGTAGAAGTGGTCTCAGTGCAGTTTGCTCTGAGATTTACGCATCCACTCCACTTCATATTCCTCATTCAAAGCTGCAATCCTTCAAAATACCCAAACAATTAGTGCAAGGGTTCTTTCACGCAAGAAATCCCCCAGGTTGAATGTTTGCCGATTCGTGCGTGGAAGTTCCCAACTATCCCTTAAGTCCCTTTGAGTAAGTTTTGACAACAACTATGTGTGTTCAAAACTGGTTTGATCAAAGCGAAGTTCCGTAAGGCTGGTCAGAGATGAGTTATGGGACGATACATTCCACATGGCCTCAGTGTGAACTAGATAATATACTTCAAAAACAAGGAAAAAAAGTTTTAATCGACTCCAAATCGGTAGGTACCCAAAGAGTTCCATCGATTCCTCCAACATCTCATCATCAGATCCTGACCTGAGGACGATAGGTACCTGGAAAGACGAAAGAGAGAAGTCCAGAAAGTCACCAATGAATTATTTTTCAAATCGGAGTATTGGTTTCGGAAATTACTTACTTTGCCTTGTAAGTTTATATGTAGAGGACATTATTATAAACTTACAAGCTTTGCCTCATTATAATATTAAGTTTAAAAGACCTAAAAATTACTTGGCATAATATCACATTAGCGTTCCATTCAAGTTGAAATCGCAAACCAATTCAAGACCAATCTTCGTCCTGAATTCCAGTTGAAATACCAATGATCCAATTTCGATCAAGGACAAGCGTTGATAGTTCTGTAGTAACGCTTGAGTCATATCCGGATAATCCGAGTTGTTAAATCGTCTCGTAATTCCAGTCTTGTTCGCGTTTCGTGACGTGACAAGCTCGCTTAACACATTACACAGTTGATAGAACAGTAGCGTAGGACGCATTCCTTTTAGGGTTGTAGGTAATACTGACAAAAATATAAAGTTGTATACGGAATACGGGAAAGTAACTGAAAAAAACAGTACTTTTTTCATAAAAAGGTATGTCACCCTGAGTTTAATTTCAAATCGATTGGAATATTATAATTGGTTCAGTATCAGTAAATAACAACTTAAAAACTACTACATAAATAAAGTTATAACTAAAAATGATATATTTACAAATTGCCTACAATGTAGTCCCCCAGGTCGGCGCTCTGTGGCAGGGTGCCCATAAGGCTGGCTACATTTCCTCGCTGAATGGCGATGCCAATTCTTTGGCCGAGGAACAAGCCAGCCCTATGATGGTCAGCCGTGTGCTCGAAGAGCCGTTTTATCAGGTCCCGGTATAATTTCTGGGCGTCTGGAGCCCACGGCCCAAGGGTCTCTACTGCGAAAGCCGCAAACTCTTTATTTTCGTCATTAACAATATACATTTATAATAGGTATAATGGATGGAGCCGTATAACATTGGATAAACTTCTAGTAATTTGTTAATTTTATTGTAAATAAGTACAGGTTGGCTGATCAACTGTGACTTGGCAAATGCTGTTCTGGTTTTTGAGATTTAGCCACGTTACCTATTTTTCTTTTGTTTTTGTAATTATCTTAAACGCTACTTTCTTGGATCTGTCTTAAATGCAAACATTATACCTCTAAAATCATATCTCTGGGACAAAAAAAGGAAACAGAAACCCTTGTAGCATAACTTTTGTGATCCATCATTTATTTTAATCAGCCTGAATCAAAAATTATAAAATAACGATTTCGGATTAATTACTTTACTTTTAATGTAAGACCTTGCTTCTTTTCAAATGAATGCAGGTGGCGCAGCACCGGTCATAATGGCACTCTTTGGGAGAGGCCTATGTCCAGTAATGGACGTCTTTCGGCTGATGTGATGACGATTATATTAGAGACGAACATGGGTTTTGCCGAATACGAATGTTCGGTTCAGCTTATGACGAAACGAATATTTGGGCTCGTCAGCTCTTCCAAAACAGACTCATAGAATGACAAAAAAAAAAGTTTTTTAAAGTAAAATATTTGCAGTAACATTAGTGAAGTAATCATAACAGGAATCCGTTTGTGTAACAAGGCAATACCTTAATATATTATTGGAATTTACAGACAAACACCTTTAAAATAATTCGTTATTTGAACTGAAGAATTCGACAGAAAAACGAGCATTGACACATATGCCGAATACCGAATAGTTACCGAATATTCGGCGCATCTCTAATGATGATGATGACGATGAAAGTCTCTCTGTTTTTGATACTGTTTCAACCAGGACACTGTTACCACTGACAACGATGCCTGACCGCGTTCTTTCACCTCGATTGGTCGATTGTCACGGCTGCATTGGAAACCCATTATTTCCCGAGTCCTTGTCTGTTTCTTGCTTTAGTCGTAAATGACATTGAATTTTTGTGAAAGGTCAACGCTCAGCAGCGTAGCATGGTTGACATTTTACCATTTCTGTGGATGTGACATCCGTCACCTTCTGGCAAGTATGCGAGTGCGACCGGTGTCTTATCCACAACGATAAGTGATAAAATAGCAACCATCTTGGGTCCGCTGAATTACGTCCTAGCATGGCTAAGAAACTTTGCAAGTAGATGATTCTGACTACCGTTGACAAGTATGTACATACATACATTCACGCCTTTATTCCCAAAAGGGGTGGGCAGAGCACATGAACCGTATGATGCAGCGCCACTTTTAGCATAAATGTGGGTATAAAAGATCTACTAAATGTGATATTGCAGTGAAAGGTTGCTAGCCAATCGCCCACTTCACACTTCAACCCGACAAGTATGTAGTATGAAAAAGACGTACATACGGTGGAGTGTGAAACGGATTATTCCCAAAGCTCATTTGGTTAGTACGAGTAGCGACAGGCCGCGTATGCCTGTGCTCACTGATTCGAATCCGGGGATCCTATTGTGTTGAGTTTTAATCAAAAGTTTTTATCACGTGACACTTTTTCTTTGTGCTTTCAACATTCCATTCCTAACATTGATTTGGAACTTTTCCTTTTTGCAGCATCCTGCAGCTTCCGCCAATTGACATTCCAATTAATACTTTGGCGAGCGATAACGTATTAGGAGAACAATATTTCTTTGCTATTCCGCTAAAAAACGTGCTGGTCTATTAGTGAAGATAAGATGCAACTATTTGCGTAAAAACATGCAAAAAATTACAGCAAACCACCACCAATAATGACAAAAACCTCGACACGTGTTTCGCCTCTCTACGAGGCATCATCAGGAGATGCTGGCAGGAGATGTTGCTTGCGCCACGTCCACTGAGCAAATGACCCGCCCGGAGCCATCCGCCATATTTATATTCTGTCCCCCCATACTACCGTTCATGCGTGAAAGAGATGGAAGAACACGTAACAACGGTGATGACGCAACATTCAATTGTTCGTTGATAATAACGCCTCTATTGCTGTACCTAATTATTTCTAATTGTTCTAGAACACTTAGACGCAATCCTTTTTCGCAAACATGCAAGATGTTGAAAGAATGATTGTCAGATAACGCATGGTTATTCTCCAATAAATGTTTTGCGAAATTAGACTTGTCCGGGTGATTATGCCGATACGACGCAACATGTTCCTTATACCTTGTGCTAAAACTACGGCCTGTTTGTCCCACATAAACTTTATTGCAATTATCACAGGCAAGTTTGTAGACTCCCGACTTTTTGGCACTTTCCACTTTCTCCTTGCCATTGCACAGTCTAAAGCGCAAGGTGTTATTCGTTTTGAAAGCCACGTTTATGTCGTTAGACTTTAAAATATTGTAGATCTTATCAGACAACTTGCCAACATAAGTTATGCTTGCTTTGTACTTTTTAGGTGGGTCCGAAGATCGTGCAGCGTACAGAAGATAGTTTGTCATTCTAGCCCGTTTTTTCCTAATAATACCATCCACATGAGACTTGCTGTAACCGTTTGAAATTGCTAAATGGTATATATTATTTAATTCCATTTTATAATGAATATCAGAAAGAGGCACTGTCAATAACCTATGTGCATAACAATGAAAAGCAGCTAACTTATGTTGCCATGGATGAGCGGAAGAAGCCGGGATAACAGTATCTGTATGCGTAGGCTTACGGTAAATTTGGAATTGATGTTTGTTATCCACCTTAGTAATCGTTAAATCCAAGAAATTCAGTGAGTTATTCTGTTCTAATTCCTTCTTAAACTTGATTTTAGGATGCTTGTTGTTGATTTCATTCACAAAAATATCCAGTTGACTCATACTACCCGTCCAACAAATAATCAAATCATCAACATACCGATAATAATATAATATATTATTATTATCCACAATGTGTTGGTTCTCAAAATGATCCATGAAAATATCTGCCATCAAAGGACTAAGTGGGGAACCCATTGCCAAACCATCACCTTGCAGATAATTTGTTAATTTGTTTTTGAAAAACAGAGGCTGCACCCAGGGGAGGTAGATGAATTAATAGAATTGGCGACAGTCTGTATGCGACAGAATTATTTTAGATTTGGGGGGCAATATTATCTGCAAGGTGATGGTTTGGCAATGGGTTCCCCACTTAGTCCTTTGATGGCAGATATTTTCATGGATCATTTTGAGAACCAACACATTGTGGATAATAATAATATATTATATTATTATCGGTATGTTGATGATTTGATTATTTGTTGGACGGGTAGTATGAGTCAACTGGATATTTTTGTGAATGAAATCAACAACAAGCATCCTAAAATCAAGTTTAAGAAGGAATTAGAACAGAATAACTCACTGAATTTCTTGGATTTAACGATTACTAAGGTGGATAACAAACATCAATTCCAAATTTACCGTAAGCCTACGCATACAGATACTGTTATCCCGGCTTCTTCCGCTCATCCATGAATAATGAATAAATGAATAAATATAAGGGGACAATCTTACACAAATCGAGCCAGTCCCATAGTAAGCTCAATAAGGCTTGTGTTATGGGTACTAGACGATGATATATATAATAGATAGAAATACTTAAATACGTAGAAAACATCCATGACTCAGAAACAAATATTCATGCTCATCACACAAACATTTGCCCTTACCGGGATTCGAACCCAGGACCTTCAGCTTCGTAGGCAGCGTCACTACCCACTAGGCTAACCGGTCGTCCATGGCAACATAAGTTAGCTGCTTTTCATTGTTATGCACATAGGTTATTGACAGTGCCTCTTTCTGATATTCATTATAAAATGGAATTAAATAATATATACCATTTAGCAATTTCAAACGGTTACAGCAAGTCTCATGTGGATGGTATTATTAGGAAAAAACGGGCTAGAATGACAAACTATCTTCTGTACGCTGCACGATCTTCGGACCCACCTAAAAAGTACAAAGCAAGCATAACTTATGTTGGCAAGTTGTCTGATAAGATCTACAATATTTTAAAGTCTAACGACATAAACGTGGCTTTCAAAACGAATAACACCTTGCGCTTTAGACTGTGCAATGGCAAGGAGAAAGTGGAAAGTGCCAAAAAGTCGGGAGTCTACAAACTTGCCTGTGATAATTGCAATAAAGTTTATGTGGGACAAACAGGCCGTAGTTTTAGCACAAGGTATAAGGAACATGTTGCGTCGTATCGGCATAATCACCCGGACAAGTCTAATTTCGCAAAACATTTATTGGAGAATAACCATGCGTTATCTGACAATCATTCTTTCAACATCTTGCATGTTTGCGAAAAAGGATTGCGTCTAAGTGTTCTAGAACAATTAGAAATAATTAGGTACAGCAATAGAGGCGTTATTATCAACGAACAATTGAATGTTGCGTCATCACCGTTGTTACGTGTTCTTCCATCTCTTTCACGCATGAACGGTAGTATGGGGGGACAGAATATAAATATGGCGGATGGCTCCGGGCGGGTCATTTGCTCAGTGGACGTGGCGCAAGCAACATCTCCTGCCAGCATCTCCTGATGATGCCTCGTAGAGAGGCGAAACACGTGTCGAGGTTTTTGTCATTATTGGTGGTGGTTTGCTGTAATTTTTTGCATGTTTTTACGCAAATAGTTGCATCTTATCTTCACTAATAGACCAGCACGTTTTTTAGCGGAATAGCAAAGAAATATTGTTCTCCTAATATATCATGGACTTCCGCAAAGTAACGCCTGATTCAATAAATTATTTGAGCGATAACGTGCCTCCGGTGTGCGTCGGTCTTTAAACCATGCCTTTGTGTGACACGGCTTTGAGCTCCACTTGTCGTTTGTTTTAGCTCAAAGGTACACTATATATAGCTATGTACATCATTTGACACCTTATCACAGAGCGCTAGAGTGCAAAATGCAAACTCTGACGTTGTCAGCGGTCACTCCAAAATATGAGCGCGTCCAAAGGGAAATCGTTGGCAGTTTCTATTGTCAGGGAAACTGGATGGAAACTGGGTTGTTTTAGAAGTTTTTGACATATTTTGCACGATGGAGACAAAGCTGCAGTTTGGGAATGAGAATACCTCACGCAACAAGTCGGTCGGCAAATATAAATGATCATCTTTTGAAAGTGGGTCACACAGAGATGAACGTTCGCGTCTATCCAAGGCTAAGTCAAGGCACAGCGTGATTTTTGCTGTTGTTCACTAGAATCTAGGGCCTGATCCCCCAGGGGAAAAAAACTGTTATTTAGGTTGTTAGGTGCACTGCGACCCCACAGCGCGCGAGACAAGCGAGCGAAGCGAGCGTGACGCGGTAGCGTCCGGCGAAGCGCCATAGCCAAACATTATAATTTTTTCCTAGTTGAATTTACCTAGTCGCTAGGTTGCTCTGGGTGATCGGGGTCATGTGGTTAACGTGGATAATGTGTAATTTTTTTAGACGGTGTTCGTTAAAAGCTAAAATGTATGGAAAATTTGTAATTTTTTTATGGAATGACACTTACCGGCGCCATATATAACGTTGATCCGACTGTAATCGTAATTTGGTGCACGTAATCTACTATTGACTTCAGGAAAAATTACATTTGTTTTCTGACAGTGAAAACACAGACAAAATAATTAGGATCAGAAGATCCTAATTATTTTCTGCTGATCGTTTCGATCGATTGACGAAACGCAGGAGCAGGAGAAACTACCAGCTCGATTGTCAAATGATAACTGACAGATAGCGAGTAGGCAGTCGATAAGTATGGCACAGAATAAAAAAGCATATAATCAGCAGTGGGTAGATAGTTACGTTGATATTCCCTCCTGACCAATTTTTCAATGGGGACTGCCTACACCGGCGTTGATGTCGTGAATGTACTCTGGTGTGGCTCACGTAGCCGATCTTTTTTAAAACAACCAAGTACACAACGGGCACGTGAGCACACCATTCACAAATTGTAGCTGATCACCACAGATGAGCTCTCTGCTCTTGCGAGCTGATAATTTAAATAGATAGACAAGACTAAACTTAAGAACTTCACCCTAACACCGGCGGCGAGCGGAATCATCAATCTTCAATAAGGCTGCGAATATCAGTAACTGACATCGATAGTCCGATTGCGGTCGAATGGGGTTTCTGATGTGAAACAAATTCATCCATAGCAACAGACATCGTTTTCGAAATTTTAATAGTCATTCCTCTGTCGAGTAACACATTCAATTGATTAGTTCGAGGGTTGATTGAGTTTGTTAAATTCGGAACAGTCGAGTTGGCATATGTCTATAAATAGGTAAAACTACGTATTAAGGGTTTAGGCAAGCATTTATGGCTGAGAGCTATTCTTGGAAGTGTTACATCAAAGATCGGGTACAGGTGAATGAACTTGTTGGCAAGTTTTAATATTATTGACATTAAAACTTGCTTTCATTGTGTTTTTCGCGACCAGTACAGTAAACATTGAAGCGAATTAAGCACACGTAGATCATTATATCAAAAATAATACAAATTATAGTTCAGGCAGGACTTTTTACCAAACAAGTTAGTGGGTTATATAGTCAACCGTCTACTATACTGCGATGTGAAATGAACATGATCTTTTCTTGTAAACTCAGTTTTGTAAGTTTCTAATTGAATAAATCCTTTATTGCATTAATAATGAAGTTCCTTAAATTTGCAACACATTTTTCGCAGTAACATAATGGGGTCACTCAATAGACCCTCCACTGGAATAGATAAAGTGTGTTTTGAGAACCCCTAACAGAAGCGTGTGTGTGACACCCCGGACGATTTGTCTTTGGGCACAAAAAGGAGTTTTGGACCCCCTGTCATGTCCGCTTAAGAGTGCACTACGCTGTAATAAATGCTTTTGGTTTTGAATCTCGAGAGCTGTTTGGATGGAAAATGTGTTTTTTCTTCTAGATAAATGACTAATGCTGTCATGGTTTTTTTTGCAATTTTCGCAAAATATCTAAGTTTCTAAGTTATTTTTCATTTCTATCTGTATCCGATTGAGCTGAAATTGGGCATACTTTAAAATCGGTGACAACGGAATGTTATGGCATTACAATCATGACTACCGACTGACGACCGACCGGTTAGCCTAGTGGGTAGTGACGCTGCCTACGGAGCTGAAGGTCCTGGGTTCGAATCGCGGTTAGGGCAAATATTTGTGTGATGAGCATGAATCATGGTATTAATATTTGTTTTTTAAGCAGTAACGCTGCTAAAGAAAATTTTTTTTTTTTTAAATGAATGGAAAAATTGAAAAATTTAATGCTCCGAGCCGGATTCGAACCGGCGACCACAGGCTGCCCGCAGCATCGCGCGGCTCGGAGCGTTAAATTTTTCAATTTTTCCTTTAATTAAAAAAAAAATATGAATCATGGAAGTTTTCGAAGTATTATATCTACCAGGGTCTAACAGGATTAATGGGGTAAATGCGTCTTTTGAAAATATATTCGAAACGCAACATTTTAGAAACTATTACAGCCCTCAATGATCAAAGTATGGTTAACAAACTTTCAGTTTAGACGATTGTAAAAGTTCTAAAATGTTTAATTTCGGAGATATCATCAAAAGATGCATTTACCCCAACGACGCATCTACCCCATCGACGAATTTGCCCCGGTTGAGCTTATCATCGTCTAGTACCCGTAACACAAGCCTTACTGACCTTTCTATTGTCTAAGTCGATGTATGTAAAATTGTCCCCTAATATTTATTTATTTATTTACCAAGCGCGGCAGCGGGTCTGATTATGGAGATAGAAGGAGACCGTGTTTAGGCTCGCTTTAACTCTCTTAACGAGTAGTTGACAATAGTCATGATGCCTCATGTTGATGTAAACCATCAAATTATAATCAAGTATAAATTATAAAATATAATGCATTGTCTCCACCACTCAAAGGTTGTCTGAAAGAGATCGCTTTTTAGCGATAAGACCGCCTGTAGTCTACCATTGTTTATGTCTAATTTAGCACTATTTTTTCTACTGTCTACTATGTCTGGTGAGCAATAAAGAATATTTGCATTGTATTGTATAATTAAAATTGTAAAAAATATCACCCGTGAAAGATTAGAAAAAATATGCCTTTTTATTGTCCAAGAGTAAATTTAAAGTTACCAATATAATCCTTAAGTACGTTTTTATAGAAACAAAATTGTATGACAAATATGTACTTAAACGCAGTATTTCGCGACCTAAACAACAATTTACCTGATTTTCCATACAACGACACATGTACTTTGTACTAACAAATTAACAAATGTCGTTGTGACGTCATACCTATCTGTCAATCAGTATTTTGCGCTGCCGCCAGAGCAACGTCAATCTTTGTCTCATTTTTTTGGGTATTTATGTTATTTAATTGTAGTTGTTGTTCCTCTCCAAAAACTGGTTCGAATGACATCAAAATTTTTTTATATCACCATCCCTTTTTTTGTGCAAGAAAAAGCACGCGTTTTTCTCAAGTCACAGTCACATCTAATAACATGTGAGGATCAAGCCAATAGATGTTATTTAACTCACTGGTTCAGTATTTTTTCCTTAAACACATCTACATTGGCCTTCACAGGGAATACAGATTACGCTCATTACGCATTAGATTGACGCATAATAATTTTCACATTTTATTAGATTCTTTAAAAATACAGAGTAAAAAAAACGAAAGAAGTATTTTCTATAATCAATATTATTCAGGGCTCAAGTGCAAATAATAAATGTTAATAAAAATTGTTAAGTTGAGCGGATTAAGAGTCCAACTAACAGCCAGCCTTTTATGACCTATTTTCATCTGGTTGGTCTTAGACTAAGATTTTTTTTTTTTTTTTATTATAACAAAACATTACAGTTAGGAAACATTTGTACAGCGGACAAAGCCGTAAAGGTTTAACTGCCGCTGTTTACACTTTATAACTAATAAATATATATTTTACAGTACATATGGTGCTACTTTCCCGCACTAGTGCGGAAAAGAGCACTTTCCGTGCATCTGTCAAAACTTTAAAGAGCCATATGTATAGTAAAATGTTGTACGATACACGTGCGAATAGGCAATTCGCAACCCGTGTCGATTTAAAACACTCCCTTCGGTCGTGTTTTAATTTATCACCACTGGTTACGAATTTCCCATTTTCGGCACTTGTATCGTAAATAACTATTACAGGAGTTCTATTTTAACTAAATTACTATTATTAGGTACGTACAATAGATACTTAATTAATGACTAATGGCCGTATTCATAAACGTTCAACAAACCTATTTTAGCTAAAGTGCCTTTAAATTTTGTTTGTCTTTCACTTTGTTGTTTTCGTAAGAAAGGGACGAAATATATAGGGGCCTTTTATATATTGTAGGCCTTTTGATTTTTTATGAATAAGGCAGGAAGTTGTTTATATAATATAATTATGATATTTAAAGTATAATACTATAATTATAATATATATTTTCTTTTAACACATGGAATGTGTGTGTAGTTAGCGCATCAGCATAGATATAACGCTTTCATAGTACGTTTACACTTGTGTGGGTTATCACTTATGCTATTGAAAATATCAGTGGGTAGTTGATTAAGAATATTTGGCAACAGGTATTCCCATGTTCGTTTGCCATATACATTTTTACATTTCGGAAGGACAAAACGAGGCAAATACACTAATTTCCTAAGGTGTTCCCGTCTAGTTGTTTTTATGAGACTTTTTAAATTATCCATTTCTTCACTAACAATTTCTATTTTGATATGGTTATATATATTAATAATCTTACAGTATTTGAATAACTCTTCTTGACCCAAATGTTTTTTCTTAACGGAATTAGGTATAATTGTTTTTATTAAACTAGTCTGTACTCTATATATCTTATCAATGTATGTTTTAAAGGTTCTGCCGTAGCTACTCAGTCCATATCCTATAACGGATTGCGCGAGTGACATGTACAGCATTCTAAGGATATTGTATGGGAGTTTATACTTTAGTATAGCAAGTTTTGCTAGAATTGATCTTAGTTTGTTACACACCCGGTTTATGTGCGGTCCCCAGTTAAAATGTGTATCTATGATAAGGCCGAGGTACATGTGTTCATGAACAAGTTCTAACGGTTCACAAGTACATACCCGCTTTTTTTCGTTATGGTTATTGTAGTGTAGGCATTGATGACCATGGGCAGTGATAACAGGATCGGCTGTCTTTACCAGGTGTGTGGAGTGGATATTCATTATTTTTGTCTTAGAGTAGTTTATAATTAATCCCACGTCGTGGGCCCATTTACAAAGAAGGTCGAAATTGTTTTGCATTGCATTTATGGCCTTTTGTATGTCCCTGTCTGCCACCAGGAGACATGTGTCGTCTGCGAACTGGTACACTGAGCCCATCTGAAATATGTTCGGCATATCGTTAACATACACTATGTACTCGGTAGGTGCGAAAATAGATCCTTGTGCTGAGCCTTTATCTGTTTTAATTAGGTCACTTAACGACTCATTTACTTTCACTGCGGTATACCGATTTGTGTGATATTTTTTAAAGAATTCAAGTAAAGGGCCCTGTATACCATTTCTCTAGAGTTTCGAAAACAATGTATCATATCTTAGGGTATCAAATGCCTTACTAAAATCAATGAACACGGCGAGTACGTACTTTTTGTCGTTGAGATGTTGATTGATTTCGTTCGTAAATTTACTTAGTAGTTGTGAGGTATTTTTTTCTTTCTGAAACCCGTACTGCTTGCCATGTATTATATTGTTTTTAGTAAGATATTTGTTAATTTCATGACCAAAGTACTTTTCAATAATTTTATCAATACAAGATAAGATGGTGATGGGTCGGTAATTATTTATGTCGTTGTATTTTCCTTTTTTATGTATGGGTCTTACAATGCCTATTTTTAGCTTATCGGGGTAATTTGAACGATTTATACATGAGTTAATTAAGTGTGTTATGATAGGTGTTATGGCCGAGTTGACATATTTGATATCTACTGGTCGAATACAATCAATACCTGGACTTTTTTTGTCGTTGAGATGTCTAATTATCGAAAATACAACATCCTCCTTAGCCTTGGACAACCGCATCGACATATCAGGTTCCCTAACATATGATTTTTCGTCCAGCAGTGGGTTATTACAATAGGTACAAATATTGTTGACGTTGTCGCGGAAACCCATGGCAAAATTATTAGCAATATCTCTCGGCATCTGTTTTTTGAAGGCAGATGTAATAATTTCATCGATTGATTTGGCTATCTTACCGCTTACTTTATTAATGATCTCCCACACTTTTCTCGAATTACGGAAATGTCTAGATACTTCGTTTTTTATGTGATTATTTTTTAGGTTATTTATATAATTACACGTTCGATTTCTATATTTATTGTATAACAATCTGTTGTTGGCATCACCTTGGTCCTTATACCATATCTTAAACAACTCGTCCCGTCTAGTACACATTTTTGTTACTTTTTTATTAACCCATATACGTATTTTTCTTTGGCTCTGATTAACATTGGTTTCATACTGACAATTATCATATACTCGTATACAGCTAAACTTGCTCAGTATGAAGTTAAGAATCTCTTCGGGGCTTTCGTAAGATAAGCCTTGGCTCCAGTCAGTAGCCGCTAATTCAATTTGGACCCTCTTGTGATCAAGTTTAAGTACGGTTTCAGCAGTGGTGCGATAATTCGTGTTATCTATAAACGCTAAACAGGTAATGAAGTGGTCGGCGAGCGCATTGTTTACCACGGCTGTTTTTATGGCTCGCTCAGTCCCCGCCGGGACACTGGCGTTCCGTATGAAGATATGATCTATGCACGACTTTGTAATACTGTTATTTTTCATTGCAATTCGCGTATACTGAATAGAATAGAATAGAATAGAATCATATTTATTCATGGCAACAGTACTAACTGATGCCACTGTTTAAACTTTTTTCATACAACATATTTAAATATTGGCATACTAAATTATTATTGTAGTCTTTTATATTAATATTAAAATCTCCTAGTAGAAGATAATTATTTTTTAAACTCGAGTTTGATAACAATAGTTTTAATTCGGTTACAAATGATGATTTACTTAGGTTTGGTGGCCTATACACTGCGCAAAGTTCAAATTTTAGTTTATTGTTTTTTTCAATCATGCCTACTAAAGATAAAAGTGTTCATACAAATACAGTGTAATACGAAGTGTTGGCTCCACATTTCCATATTCATTAGTAATAATTAGGTTGAGAAATAATCATTTCCCGTAATGAGCGTACGGAGAAGTTAATTAGGAAGCTCATTTCCTCATTCAGCTCAGCTCATTGTACGGCTGTATAAAAGAGCGTAAAGACGCGCGGACTAACAAGTATATACAGTTTTTAGTTTTACAGCTAATGTAATGTTTGTATGTAACATTCTGGCATGTAGTCTTCGCGAAGGCTTTAACATTTTAATAATTTTCGGGATTAAATAATATTGTGAAACTTTCTTATCGCGTATAGTCGTACTATCTACGATGAAGCGGCCCACTTCTGCTATAAGTAAGGTAAACATCCGAGTCGACGCTGTACTAGTACATGGCATGGGCACTCTATGTCAAAGGAATATGGGTTAAATTCGAACTGAGAGAATTGTTGTTCATTCGAATTTAAGCCATGTCAGTCTGACATAGACTGCCCATACCATATACTAGTGCAGCGTCGAGCACTCGGACGGTTACCTTACTAAGGATAAATCACAACTAGCCCAAGCACTTTATTTTCATTAGTATGGAAAAAAATGCAAATTTGGAAATAATTCATAACAGCAGCTTTTTTGCGAGTAGCTGATATATTATCACTTTAGTAATTACGTAGACTCAAAATCCACCAAAATATTAGTCATCAAAAAAAATCGATATTTAACCAATTCCTGAAAAAAGAGGAAAAATATTAATAGATATTTTAATTTTTGTTTTGGTTAATTTACATGAGCTCTTCAAGAATAATAAATAAATCACACAAAAAACATAATGGATGTGTCATTTATTTTTATATATTTACTTCCCGATGGAAATTTTGGTGGTTTCTTGGATAAGGCATCTTAGAATAACATTTGAAAATTAAACAAACAAAAAAAAACGCTGTTTTTAAATTAATTTTTGAAAAAAACGTAATTTTCCTGGGGTAAACCACAAATATGCAATGAGAACCATAAAACTATCACACTACATTGTACACTAGTACATAAATCATCAGACGCGTCAAATGAATACAAGAAGAACAGATTGCACATTGCCTGTTGTGTGGCACCCGCAGTGGGACCGCGCGTCCCGCACGCATCACGCACTCAACGCGTCCCGGCTGGCGTCACGCAGCTCTCTTCTGCCCAAGCCTTAAATTAAAAGTTACCCAACTGATTCTTATTGTTACGTTTGCAACCATTTCTTAATTTTTACTACATTCTCCATCTAAATTGAATAAATCCAACAGCCCTTTTTATTTGGTCCTTGGAACCGGATCAAATGGAAATGGTTTTATAAAAAAGAATTGTAACATAACACTTACACATTACTAAGTACCTAAACCATACCAACCTTAACAGCAATGTTTAGAACCATAACAGGAATGTACAAAATTTCTGATGCAATGGTTAGCACAGTTAGAGCTTATGACATCATAATTCTTTAAATCCATGAGCCGTCCTATTTGACTTTTATGTACTATCCTTTTTTATTTCGTTTTTTTCTTCTTCTTTAAATTTAGTTAGATAGTAGACAAAGACGTTTTGGTGAGAATTTTTGGTACTTTAAGTACCAGGGCTTCCTGTTTTTTTTTTGCAAATAATCCATTAATTATATGTAAATCAATTTGGATATAATTTATGAAGACCACTCGGTATTTGAATGTACGTATTAACGGACACAACCCACAAAATATCCTTGTTAAATAAATTATAAACGAAAAGGAATGCATCAAACATGATATGTTTCAACAGTATTACTTATTCATCCCGAACCGATCGCGGACAGCCCGGGACTATCTGACTGAAGTCATACATTGAAAACAAATTTAGATTTAAGGAGCGCTTCCCCATCTGCCTAGCTACATTTGTCAGAACGTGTGCACGCAACGAATGTGAATTTGATACGAAATACGGTTAGTTAAATGGGTCCCTCGATCGCCGACAGCATTGATAGATGAATGGTATTGACTAACAGATGTAATAATTCGTGGACACGATGAAATGGATATTTATAAATGGGTGTTTTAGCTGTTTTTACTCCGGAGAAGCAAAAGATAAATAGGGCTCTACATAAGTGGTAGTAGTAGGAAATCAATGTGTTGTTTTAGCAGTGATTTTTTTTTTAATTTAATTTTTAATTTATTCTTCAGAAAAAAAAATTATGGTACGATTTACATTCGATTCAATTTCGCCAAACATTACGTTTATCGGCGAAAGGTACACTCACTTCCAGTTATTTACCAGCGGGTTGACTACGCAACGCTCCGTCCGCGCGCGTATCAGGTTTAATTGTCATTTTTAGTGTGGAACGTGATATATAAATCCCACCTGCGCACGGCCGAAAACGTTTCATAGTCAGCCCATAGGTTATCTTATCTAATGATCGACCATAACTGTGAATTTATTTATATAATGTTGTAACTTATCTATTTAATACTTATTAAGTATTTATTTGAAACAACGTGTTTAATTTAGAAATATTCTTAAGCATTGTTTGGGAGAAGAGTTAGGGTTTAGGATGAGTCAGATTGAAGATATGAAAATGTTGTTTGACTACCTTTTTTATCTTATCAATTTCAGTGAATAAGGCTAGATGGCACCCAACTCTCTGCTCGTAGACGATTTCCTCTACAAATGCTATCGGCAAGAGAGAGAGACTGCTGAGAATCGGGAGCACTGGAAAAAGTGGGGGGAGGCCCAGCAGTGGGACACTACAGGCTCAGAATAAATAAATAAATAAATCTGCTACGAGCGTAGCGCCACGAAATCGTTCTCCGAAATGGAAAATTGCCTTAAATTCTCTTAAAAGATTCCTGAAATATTAATATCCGTTGGAGAATTTTCTGCAATTTATTCATTGCAACTTGGAAATGATTTTCGATGAATCGAGGTGACCACTCGCGTTAAACGCTCCTTTTGTCTCCAGGCCAGCGTCGCGTGATGGCGCATGGAGCACGCATGGACGGCCTGGTGGGCGACGCTGGCGCTCGCAATGCTGGTAGCGGCGGGGCCGCGCTACAGCTCTCGCATCGTGCACACACACGCAGGTACTGGATGGAGTGATAAGGACGACGATAGCTCTGTTTCCAGGCCAGCGTCGCGTGATGGCGCATGGAGCACGCATGGACGGCCTGGTGGGCGACGCTGGCGCTCGCAACGCTGGTAGCGGTGGGGCTACGCTATAGCTCTCGCATCGTGCACACACACGCAGGTACTGGATGGAGTGATAAGGACGACGATAGCTCTGTTTCCAGGCCAGCGTCGCGTGATGGCGCATGGAGCACGCATGGACGGCCTGGTGGGCGACGCTGGCGCTCGCAACGCTGGTAGCGGTGGGGCTACGCTATAGCTCTCGCATCGTGCACACACACGCAGGTACTGGATGGAGTGATAAGGACGACGATAGCTCTGTTTCCAGACCAGCGTCGCGTGATGGCGCATGGAGCACTCATGGATGGCCTGATGGCCTGAGTGCGGAATGATACGGACAGCGGTAATTTGGTCATTAGTTCTCTCGCTGGCGCTTGCAACGCTGGTCGCGGCGTTTATTTTAATTCGTAGATTACCCACCATATCAATTGACAACATTTCATATTTTCATGTAGGCCATTTTATGATTTAGTTCGCTAGAAAATGTTTTTTAAGCGACACGTGTTTTTTTATTTCTCCCTTAATTGTAATTTTCATTCAAAACTATCAAATTGAAAAGTAGCGAATTCCAAAAGGTTGTAAGTAAATTATGACGTCAATACTACGACTCTGTATGGCAGTTTGGATACCTTTCATATGGCAGCCATAATACTGACGTCACACACGGTGAAAACCACTTTTATACGTTTTCGAGATTTTCTTAAAAGCGAGCAGGAAAAAAACACAGAAAACTACTTTATTACGTCCAGATAACATAATTACCGAAACGGTTTTCGATTTAGGCGTCATTGTATATTTTGAAATATTGTCAATTATCGGCTTCTCCTCAATAGATATTAAGTTCGACTTTAATTACACAAGTTATACACCTTTGTGTAGTGAAGATTATTTAAATAAAAATATTCATACAGAGCACTCGAAAAGTGGGGGGAGGCCTTTGTCTAGCTGTGGCACACTACAGACTCACAGTAGTAATAATAAATTCATACAGAATATGTCACTAAGCAACAGTGGCGGTAACTTAAAAAGTTCGATGGGCAACCCGGAACAAAGTAATGAAAGTTTTTAGAGTAGGTATAAAACTATAACGGCTTGCATATATATTAAATTTATATTTGCTAGAAATATTTTTTGGAAAGCCGGTGAGAATTGGCTTTTATGGGCGCTCCACTACTGCTAAGCAAATAAAAATCGTAATAACTCGCGTAATAGTGTGTCAAAATTGCAATATAAATTAATTACTCTGTTAATGACATTATGATGACAATATAAATTGCATTTATAATCTAAAACCCGTCATGCATACGACAGTGTTTCATTACCTGTCGACGGGGGAATAAACATATTAACAAACTGTTTACCAAGTTAGACAGCTGTTTTCATAGTTTATTAGAAGCGAAAATGTCAAATCTACAGGTTTAATTAGCAACGGAACATTTCTGGGATCGTATAACCTGGGGCGGTTGTAACCGCCGGGATGTTTTCTGGATGTTTACGTAAAATTACCTAGTCAGTAATCAACCTACTTACTGGTCAGGAAACTTATTTTAAACTAGAAATGTTTGATCCTGTAGCGATCTGACGAATGATTAATAAAAATAGAAACTGGGGGCTAATAATAATATATTATCATTATTAATAATATATAATCATTATTAATATAAATAACGTTAATAACTATAACTTAGAAAAGTTGAAAAACCCCCGACATGGTTATTTCGAAGTCCAATATCACAAAAACGGCTGAACAGACTTTCATGATCCATGGCTAAGAACACTCGGGATAAAATTATCCGTTAGGGAGCTACGATACCACAGACAGATACACAGATACAGAGACAGACTCGTTAAACTTATAACACCCCTCTTTTTGCGTCGGGAGTTAAAAATGAAGCTTTAACCGACTTCAACTTAGTACGTCCACTCCAAGTGTGTCCCATCATTAGGTCCTGATCTGTCGACCATGGGACCACCTGGAATGGATACCCTTTCAAACAAAAAAAGCAATTTTTCAAATCGATCCAGCACAGTTATCGCAAGACGATGCGCTACCATGTCGCGGCGAGATCGACTATCCTTCTCTTTCTAATTAGAACACTTATAAAGAAACGGATAGTCTATCCCGCCACGACACAGCTCGCGGACCAACCCGTGTTGCACCTTCCTGTCTTGGAGTAAGAAATAAAAAAAAGATTCCGATTAATTGAGAACCTCCTCTTTTTTCAAAGTTAAAAACTTACCGATCTGGTAATAATCTAAACATCAATGTAATAAAATTGAATCATTTAGTCCTTTATTTTCTATTATTAATAGTTTACAGCCATTCCTTAGACATTTTCACACAATAGCCAGAACTACACTTTAATGATCGCTAACAAAGCAAAATATGTTAGTATTCTGGAAATTATCCCCGATTTTATAAAAACTGAAATCGTCAGCCACTCACACTTAAATGGATATGAGATCAACCGCGTGTATGCCTGAGCAAAAGTTAAGTATTAGATATTATTGGAATTCTTTTCTGTATAGACTAATCACTAATTAGTAAAATCAAGGTATTGTACTTTGTGTTTTAGCTGTGATGAAGTTCTAATAGTTTCTTTATTGTTCAATTATTTATTTTTTACAGTTATGCTTAAACCTTATCCTGTCCATATTTCTGTATTGTGTCAATGTAGCAACATTGTAATTGTGTCACATAACACTTTCACTGTTAGGAACCCGCCTAGCGGGCACCTAAGCTGTAGCCGCTTTCGAAGCGCGTAGCGATTCCTGGCAGTGAAAGTGTTAATGATACAATTGTACCTAAATTAAAGTTTTTTATTTAAATTTAACCCGAAATAAAATTAAGAATGCGTCGACATAAGCTCCTGTTAACGATTTCAACAGGACGCAGTAGGGCCAAAACTACGCATACATAAATAAATACCCACCTCGAGCGAAATCCGTCTATGAAGTAATTAAATCATTAATATTTAAATTGCGCTTAGGCTGGAGTTCGCATGCATTTATATTCCCAGGTAGCCTGGTTAAGCCAGGGGTGATCCAATCAGAGAGCAAATCCTGAGAATCCTGAGGGGTAAATGAGATCGTTACATTTTGCCAACGCGGGGTCAAATTGATACCACGATAGTTCCGGATTCCGGATCGGACTTGTGGACTCAAACTCTCTAATGGCAGATTTGTTTAAGCGTTTATGAAAATTGGAGTCGATTTTAGAGGACCGTTTTGAGATACAATTTAATTGGCAACTTTGAAGATACCTCGAATTGAAGTGATTACATTTAGAATATAACGTTTCTGAGTAATTTTATTTTATTCCATTTCATGCCGGTGGAAAACTTGGGTTTAAGGACATTAACCCTAACGGTTTTGTAAGAATATATTGCGCCAACGATAGCAGGATTAGGCAACTGCGAGTTTATTTTAATGAACATTAGGAGCTTAGGGGGAAAAGGATTGGTTAAACTTAAATGTAAACGGGCCGTCCGGCACATCGGAATTAATTTTGCAAA
Organism: Epinotia demarniana; assembly: GCA_945867215.1. NCBI lineage: Eukaryota > Metazoa > Arthropoda > Insecta > Lepidoptera > Tortricidae > Epinotia > Epinotia demarniana. The sequence continues at coordinate 1,974,327 of OX244264.1, forward strand.
GTATTATGCATGGGAATGTACTCGTACGACGTAGGCAGGCTGTACTTTGCAAAATACATGCAAATGGGTACGAAAACTTTGCGGACAGGCGGCGCGAAGACACGGTAAAGTATAATGCTGTGTGGAGTTTATCATTTTATTTTACAAAATGCTAGTGAGCGGAGTAAAATGAGGGAGGTATTTAATCTTTTACGTACCTGTGGTATTTTGACGTAAAAATGTATAAGTGATATCCTTGCTATCATTACGTCGAGTGATAAATAAATAGCTATGATTTTTTTATCAAAACCTCCGAGTGGCCTTCCATTAAAAACAATAAACATAAGAGAACTTTTATGCAATTTGTCAATAATTGACTGGAGGCTTGTATGTCTCACGACTAGAAAAGTGAAACGGAACATAACAGAGATACTTACATATTTACGTACAGTCACGAGCTTTAATTTGGGACCCATTTCCATTAAATGTTGTTAGAACATTCATAGTGCAATAAGGTCGAAATTTTAGTTTGATACTGACGGATGTCAAGTTAAGACATATAATGTCTTATCGAATCGACCCTTGAAATGATAACCTCTTTGCCAAACGCTATCACTACAGTTTTCTAATTACGAACATATGTCGTGTCAGTGTCAGTGAAGAAAACAGATAGAAGACAGGACCAAAATCCCGCTTACCCAAGTAACAATTAATCGGAAAACATCGGAAATGATCGTTTGCCCTCGCTCCAGTTGACGTAATTGCACGGTTGCCCCTAGAAACGTAAAGTTATCGATGGTAAACATTATGACATTGACATTGCGTTAAAATATTAGCTCTAAATAGCGTAAGTTTGCTACACGATATTCAGCTTTAGGTGGGTCCCAAATTAAAGCTCGTGACTGTACTTACCACTATGGTTTACAAATAAGATTCTACTAATATTATAAATGCGAGTGTTTAGATGTTTGGTACTCAATCACAATTAAACGGTTTAACCTATTCGGGCGAAAATTTGTACGAAAATAGTTTATTTTTTATAGTTTTTTTAGAAAGAAAGACGAAGAAATAAAAACGTTTACTAAGCATCACAGATTTTAAGAACTATACATTGCGATAGGTGCTAAAAAGGTCGTCACTTAACTTGATGAATGATGATGTCTAAAAGGAAACCGTGCTTTGCTTCGAGACGCTGATTTTCAATGACGCCATTGGTAGCAAGGGTGATCATTTTGGCTTAATTATACGTAAAATAATGTACAACTAAATACTCGAATGACACTAATAAATGAGCTATTGTCATAAGTTTTATTTTTGACCAAAGGCAATAATAATTGTGCTTATATTAATAGTGCGTAGGTTATCCCTTTCTGAAGCTAGTGTCGTGAAACATTCTTTGTTCCTTTTTCCAAAGTTACAGAGCTCGCAAATATAAATGCTAGTTAATGTTAGAAAGCCTTGCTCTTTAAAAACATTTCGAAAGATAATTCTCAAGCACCTTTTCTGCAAAACAAAAGTAGACTGTACGTCTGACGAGTTTCCTCAGTATGACACCATAAGTCGATAAACAGTATAATGTTAGCATAGTATGCAGTAATAACGGCTTCTTGGGAACATGAATCGGCTAATATATAGTGCGTAACATTGACTGGAAATATTATTGTTATTTTTTTGAATGTGGTGCAGTATTTTATATTTCTACGAAATGCGTAGATGAGTCTGTTGCAAAACAAAGGAATGCAAGTATTAATGATATTTCAACATTAAGTACTTGTATCGATCTACCACCAGTACCCCAAGTATTCAACCATACCTCTTTCCAGGCGCCATCCGCGGCATCATAGTGGAGCCCGCATCCCGCCGCCTGGAGCCCGTAGAGGTGTTCCGCGGGGTACCGTACGCGGGGGCGCCCTCCCGACTGGCGCCCCCGCCGCCGGCGCCCGCCTGGCCCGGCACCCGGCTCGCAGACGCCTTCGCGCCAGTCTGCCCGCAGAGACACCCCGACATATCCAACAAGTACGTCGTTATTTGAACCCTGGTTATAATTTTCATATTTATCATTTTATCAGTATTCACCACCCACATAATCGTCATCATGATCTTGGCCATCACCACCATCATCATAATCATGATTATCGTCATCATAGAGAAAGTAGAGAGGGCCTCTTGACCGTCTTTCTCGGACAACTACTGAAATAGGACTAAAATATTTCCTAAGTAATGTTCTAATTTGTTAAGAAGTATACCTAAAATGCGCCATCAAAACTGATGTAGGTACATAATTATCTATTGGTCCGAAACAAATAAAATTAATTCATTTTGTTTTTTTTGTTATACTTTAAGTCTAATATAAAAACTCCCTCATTTAAAATAAAATAAAGTAACCAAAAATTATAATTTAAAGACATAGCAGCATTCATATGTAAACAAAAAGCAATTCCACTAAGTTATCCGAAACCAACTCCAACCAGCTAATAAATAAGGGTGCCGGTGGTCCCCATGAATGGCCTATTCTAAGTTTCAAGGACATATTAAATCATGCCAACTTTCGCAACGCATTGTGGTCGACAACATGGTCTGCCCTGTTAAAACTTCCACAACAAACTTGGGAACTGTTCTAATAGCTCAAAAGACTTTGAATTTAATAGGCACGAATGACTCTCAGAAGTTCTTAATAGAGATAGACGACAATAGAAACTTATTTGCTTGTAGAATGGAACCTATTTTCTTGAAAAGAAATTGGCATATTGGGAAACGTTTTTGAATAAATTTCAGGCTTGATTAAAATTTGAAATAAAATCTGTCCTTCATTTGAGTTAATTAAGAGAATCAACCTTGAGGTGTGAGTAAGTGAGTGGGCAATGACTGTTTGTAATTATGTGTTATCTTCAGTAGGAGATATAAGCTGATCAAATTAATGGCACTATGGGAATTGGGGACTGAGGATGTCAACAGACATTTACAACTCTCGCAGTCAAGCCCATAAATTTTACTAACACAACAAAAAGTCACAACACAACAAGACTCCAAACTTCGCACTTTTTCATAAAAGTAATGGTTTTTCTATATTATATATTAACTTCACCATGTGTTATGCTTTCTGAGAGTTAGTGCATGGCACCCATCGGTTCCTCATAGATTTTGACAAAATCGAGGTCAACCGGAGATTAAATAATAAAATAAATATAAAATTTATTTGAGAAAAAACAAGTCACAAGATGAAAACAAGGTTGGGACTTCCTAGTAGATACAATACCTGTTTCAAGAAGTTCCGGTCCTCAATTACATGCTGATGTAAATCAAATTAAGTTTCTATCCCTAGGGCTATTCATTCTTACTTTCTAATTAGATGAGAAAGGCTACACGTATGTGATACGCCACCGTGTGTGTGGGTGTTTGTATGTGTGGGTGTGTGTGTTTAAAAAATATTGTTCATTTCCAGCGATAAGGCTTATTCTTATTATATGTTATTATGGTACTTCTATTCAGATTTTTGCTCATATCTCGAATATATGAGCGACTAGCATTATAATTACTTCGGACAAAAGTGTCTACATAAAATTTCTTACACAATTGATCATGTTTTATTTTTACTCTACGATCAATACTTTATGAGCTACAGGGTGTTAAAGTAAACAAAGAGATAAAAAAATAGTTATTCAAAGGTGGGGCTAGATCAAAAAATCATGTGGGTAACCTACCCACACCAAAACCGAAGATGCCCCCGCCGACCCCGCTCCCCACAGGAGCGGGTAAATCACCCCCGGACTGTCCGCCGCACCCGCTGTCTAAGCGACGCAGGCAGAGCCGCCCGCGACTCGTGCATCCAGATGGCATTCAGGAACGTCCCGCGCGCATCCACGGCGGCCTATAGGGTTGCGTAGGACCCCCAGAACGCCGACCAGCGAGGGAGCCCGAGAAGCCCCGTTCCCCAGGCCAATCGAGCTGGTCCAGGGGATTCTCGGCTAGCTTGGCCCGCCCACCCAGGGCGAAATCACGGCCGCCGACTTAGAGGCCGCTACAAACTCGGCCGCCGCCACAACATCGGCAACAAAACAAAATATTAACTTAAACACCCTGTAGCTCCCAAACTGTTGATCGTAAAGTAATAATCATTACTACTTTGTAGGAAATTTTATGTAGAAACTTTTGTCCGAAGTAATTATAACGCTATTCGTACAGATATTCGAAATATGTACGAAAATCTGAAAAAAGGTACCTTCAACCCCCCCCTACACGCTCAGAACAGCCCCCTTCGAGGACTTTTAGAATGTTTCCACTGATTGCCCACATTCGGTTTAATTTTCTCATGCTTACGACTATGGAACACCAATTTGCGACATTTCCCCTCCACCCTGCCACCCTGCCCTGTCCACGGCAAGATAAGACACTTGTGAACCGGGATATATAACCAATATTTCCGATACCAGGACCGCAGCATTATCGAAGATGCCGCTAGGAACATACAACGAGCTCAAGGCGACGCTGCCGCTGCTCGCCAACCAAAGCGAAGACTGTCTGTACCTCAATATCTACGTGCCCGGTAGCGGTGAGTAACGTTCAGAATTCATCATGGTTCAAGTGGAATCATTTATAGTCCCGGGGAAGGACATAGGATATTTTTTATCCAGGAAATCATCCCCTAAGGAGGTGAAAGTTTGTTTGGCGCTAATATATTATAAACTAAGTCCACGCAAACGGAGTCGTGCGCAGAAGCTAGTTAATTATATACTTGTACTCATGCAAAGTAATAATTCAAGTCGTGTAATAATTTAACGAGTTTATGAACTGCTTAATCAGAAGAAGTTCATAATATTAGCATAAAAATTCTTAAACAACACTTCTCTGACTCAGTTCAAAAGAAAAATCATTTGATAGTAAAATGTGCCCTGGTTTGAACCATGAATTTATCGTTCTTAAGAAGTTTTTCTGCGAAGTTGAACATGTTATTACGATCCAACTTGTGACATTAAGTAATCGTACAAAGTCACAATTTGGAACTAAAGTTGAGGTTTTAAGCAGTACTTTCCTAGGTTCCAGCGCCAGAAAAGATGTTGGAAACAAAGCAAAGTTTTGTTAGAATTAAAAATATGTAACTAAGATATTTTTATCACACCATCCTTTGTTTGACTTTAGCGACAATACCAGAGCACATTCACGGAGCTAAACTTTACAATTTTTCAACACATGACTAACCTTGCCACTTGCTTCTATCAACATACAGTTACACTGGTCAAAGAGTCTCGTCTTGAGACACTTTATACATTTACTGCCAACAATTTAGTAACGCTACGCTCGTAGCTGAAAAGCGGCTAAAAATAGAGTGATAGGTGAATTCATATAGGTGCCGCTACACCATCGAAATTGGCGGAATGCATGCTGCCCGCCGTGGATATCGTCCCGTGTGGATACGTGCCTTACTAGATTTTCTGTGGCTTTGCTTGGCCGTCCATCTCGCTCGTTTGGCGCCTCCTCATGAGTGAAAAGGTTAGGTCACTGACCGCATTTCGCCATACCACCCCATGAATCAATAGAACCATTTCGCCATGTCGCAGTTTTTTTGAGGAACTCCAGTATGGGGTTCTTCAAAAGTGTACAAATTTTAAAGGGTCGGCAACCACAGAACTATATCAAGATAGAAGGAAAGTCCGCGTCGATTAGTATGGGAACCGAGCGTGTAACATTTTGCGTAGGTATTTTGACGTCACGAGCGTAATTTAGTGACGGGAAACATAAGCCGCGCGACATTGATTCGCACGCGGTAGCTGTAATAACTTCTAGGTTTATTTTGTATCGATTCAAAATATCGATAAGAACCGACAGAGGAAATGAAAATTAGATTCAACAGAGGAAATGATAAATAGTCTTAAAAAGGTCTTAGCTTTTTTTTTACAGTACAGAAGGAAAGAACTCGAGACTTTTAGTATGTCCCTCCGCATCCTGAACAAATTTCTGAAGGGATTGCTTACGTTCCTGCTCGCTTCGGAACGAGGGTTGGAATGGCGCAAGGCGTTTCCCGCAGTCCGAACTTTATGCGTAAAGGCCCGATTAGAACACGGCCTCAGACCAAGAAAAAAATACAGACGGAGCGTTACGAACAGTCTAGTGAACCCAAACAAAACCAAGCCCCATAAGGTTTAGCACGCGCTTACGCACACATATACAAACAAAATTGCACAAAACCCTTCAGCACGTGACGCGATGCTGTCAAGATCATCTATTTCGAGTTTTGTGCGATTTCATTTGTTTAGCGTGTGCTAAACTTGGTGGGACTTGGTTGAATTGAAAACCGGTTGGTCACATTTTTCTAAATAATATTTATCCTTATGTAAATAATGTGTAGGTACCTTTTCATCATTTGACATCATCAATAGTCGGATAAGCTTTACTGATCAGTCGTCGGTACTTCGATGGGCCAGTAAAGGAGTCTTCGTGGAAATGTACTGAACAAATATAAAATTTTTGGAAACCATTGTTTACGAGCCGCTGCTTCAATCCATTTATTTTTAACCAGAGGATCATTCGGGTAACTGAAATAAAATTGCAATATAGAATCAACCATAACCTTTTTGTTAATAATATTTACGTCACACCTGGCCATAATGCGAGTTTTACTGCACGCTGCGCGTACAGGAAAACTCGCATTGTGGCCAGGTGAAGACGTAAAATTTTGTACTCAACACGGGCGGTAATTCGTTAAGCCCCAGAGCGCATATTTATAGCCCTCACCTTCGGTTCGGGCCACAAACACCTGCGATCTGGGGCATTCACGAATTCACCGCCCTAGTTACGTAATGTACTATTGCTTTTCACTACGTAACCTACATTATAGCTACATAATAATATAAAAACGTAATTATCATTTCCTCTGGTTTCAAATTCGATTTTAATCGAGTAAGAAAATCGCAGCGTACAGTAATGTGGTACATCACTATTCTTACGTTTGACAGAAAAAATGAGAAATCGACCTCGAACGCGACTCGACATTTTGAATAGCTTAGATTTACATCGCTGGTTTTGAACGCACGCCAAGTCTGTCTCGTCAAATTAAAGCCGCAATGGAAAACTAGCGTTGGACACAATCTGTGTTGATGAAGGTAATACAGAGCAATAAATAAATTGTTTTTTTAATTATTCACAGGTATTTTAGGACAAATAGTACTTACCGATGAAAGGAAATCCCACGATTAACTGCCTCACCTTTATCGGAAGTGTTCGAACAATTCACTATCGCACAACGAGTCATTTTGTTTTTTTAACCTGACGTCGCACGCGGGCCGCGGTCGGGAGCGGACTAATGTTCGCGGCGAGCAAAGAAGCCGTCTCGGCTTATTTTCGCCACGCGAAGTACATACACTCTTTCCTTCTATCTTGATATAGTTCTGTGTCGGCAACGCACATGCGGCTCTCCTGTCGTTGTAAGCTTCCACAGGCTACGGTAACCGCTTACCATCAGGCGGGCTGAATGCTTTTTTGCCATGGACGTGGCATAAAAAATCTGGATCAATGACTTTGTTTGCAGGTGCGCGCGGCGTGGAGGCGCCATACGCGGTGGTGGTGTGGGTAGGTGCGCCCGCGCACGAGTGGGGCTCGCCGAATACGCTCGATGGCTCCGTGCTCGCGGCGCGCGCGCATCTGCTCGTCGTCACCCTCAACTATAGGATAGGTTTACTAGGTAAGACAAAAGGCAAGATTATTATAATCGAATTTAAACTTTCGTGAGACATGTTAAAATAAAACTTCTAATCACACGGTTCAACTCACGTATTCAATGTCACTCCGGGCCGGCGAAGATTATTATAGAAAATTCCGGATTCCGGCCTAATACAAAATTTGAAATTCCACTTCATCACACCTCCTTCCTCTTCTCTCTCTCTCGCACCTTCTGCCTCCTTTGTCTGCCGATAGGATAGGAAGACCCACGACCTCTGAAACAGTGCATTCCTGCACAACCTTAAAATGCTCAGCTGTGAAGGAGAGCTCGTAGCATTAACCTCAAGAAAGAGGGTGAAAAGGAGTGTGAGAGAAATAGGGTGTGACAGGGAGAAAGAGATGGGAGTGAGACGGAACAGAACAAGTTTCTGTTTCATTCATTCTCCAACATCAGGAGACTAACTTATGTGTGAGCACATCGTCACACGAATAGGAGACGCATTATATGTCGTGATAAGCGCTGAAATGGTATGACTAGATCCAATGGTATAACTTCAAAACAGAGAACGAGGAATTGGCGTAGACTTTGAAGGCGTGATATTATTTTTCTGCTAAACGGCTTGAATTCCCCTACATGATCAGATGGGTTCAGGGATCAGGGTTTGGTTCTAAGGCGATTCTCCCACTACACCGCGTCCCGCCGCGGTGCGTGGAGTGGCAGATTGTTGACAATCATTTCATTCATTACTCAAAATGGTTGTCTCCTCAGGTTATTTAACAACGGGGGCATCAGACGCAGTCCACCGCGCGGGTGGCGCGGCGTTGCTGGACGTCGCTGCAGCGCTTCAGTGGGTCCGGCGCAATGTCGCTGCATTCGGCGGAGACCCTAAGAGGGTCACGTTGGCTGGGCATTCGGCGGGGGCCGCGTTGGCTAACTCGCTACTGATGCTGCCAGATACGAAGGGTAATCATTTTTTATTTTTGTTTAAATTCTGACCAAATGACTAGTTTCACCTGATAGTAAGTGACAACAGCGAGGCTATCAAAACACACACAGTTGTGTCACCGCGACGACCAAAGCTACCCTCCTCTACCTCCTACCTCTTTCTAGTGTGTGTACAATCTGTGTAAAATGACTGTTGACATGGTGCGGTAGCTAAGCTCAGTGGTGTTAGTGAGTTTGGCTAGAAGACCTCACTCAACACCAGCGGGGTGGTCATGTAACGTTTTGAACGCACGTTAGGACAACTCAACTGTCATTTTCCCATACAAAGAGTGACGTTTAGATCTACCTGTGGCGCGTACAATGCGTTACGTGATCGACCAGCAGCAATACAAAACCGTTAACAAACCTCTTCAGTGGCTCCGGAGCAATGTCGCTGCGTTCAATGGAGACCCTCAAAGGGTCACGCTGGGTGGACATTCGGCGGGAGTCGCGTTGGCAAAAGCGTTACTTTATTTAATCGTATGGCATACTTTATTTCGCCTTGAAAGTTTGTCACTCTTTAGCACCACCCAGGGGACACGTGCAGGGTTTTGGTAGGTAGCTCCTGCGGACGCGAGTATCAGTTGTACCCCAACGCGTTATTGATGCTGCCTGATTCGAATTTTTATTTTTGTTAAATGACTGACCAGTAGTCACTCTCACCTGATTGTAACTGACGACAGCGAGGCTATCACAACTGTCACCGCGACGAGACCCGATGGGGCAACAGCTAAAAAGCTATTACTGAACCAGTGAGCTTCATTTGAGGCCCTGACGTCAGTTATCAACCAACGGAGGACGGCTTCTTAGGGTCAATCACTGGTTAGTCTTATACAAAGTATATAACAAAAGTAGTGGTGTGATTATCCACTCACTTGCTTGTGGCAACCACAGTTGCCAATTTCGCGCACCCCTAAACTGATGGTGGCAACTGTGGTTGCCAAGCAAAGTTATGGGCTTCTTTGATAAAGAAAAATTGAAAGCAATATAGGCTTCCTTTTTTAAAATTCGAAATCAAGTGAGTGGCTATAGCTGTGGTCTTTTGAACGCGAATATACTTCTCAAGGACTACTCCAAATATGAACGAATCAATATTCCGCTATGCCTTAATTCTCTTGAAAAAAATGATAATACCAGCTCACTTTAATATCTTTAGGTACCTTATAGTACAAAAGTATCTGAACAGAATTGTTTAACGCTCTATTTTGTATGTGACATTCGTTTCTTCTTATAATAGTCTACAAAACTTTGCTAACTTCAAATGCAAAGTGTTCAAACGCATTGAATAACTTAGTTTTAGTTTGCTTTCTTAACTTTGTACTAAGTTAAATTGGCCGAGTACGTGCTAGAAGAAGAGTTGCACCTTCTGGCTCTTAGTTTTTCTTGTTGGATTATTCAGACCTGACATTTATTTTCTGCTAAAGTTTATGCAAATAATGTAGGCTGTCATAGATTAACGGAAAGTAGCACGCGTACCTTTATAAGAAAGATAGAGTACGCAAGCCACATGAGGGCGCACCAGAGAGTAGGACAGAAACACTCCAGTAATTCATACTTATTACAAAAGATAACCAATCTAGTTACATACAGTCGCTAATGTCGAAATAAGCCAGTATGCCATCATCATCAGGTATTGATATCATTTCTATCACCTTCTCTATTTACACATTTTGGTGCATAATCGTATCGTTAATAAAATAGGTACATAAACCCCGTTCTGTACGATCGATCCTTGTTGGCTCAATCGTTTAAACAGGTTTTGCGAAAAATATATTTTAATATATTTGCTCCAAAAAAGTGGAACTTTTCGTGGCTTTGTAACATGCTGAAAGTAGGCTTCCCGCTCTAGTGACTCACTTTTTTCGACTGCAGTTGCTGAATTAAATTGAGAAGAATGTGGCGTCAGGATAAGTTTAATGTTAACTGTTTTTTGATAGTTAAGCGCAAAGTGCTATATGTATAGTTTATCCATCATGATCATCATTTCAGTCATCAGTTGTAAGCAGCAGCGCGCTGGTGTGTCCATGTGCTGTCTATATCCATCACAGTCAAAACTTACATGTAATTTCCTTCCCACCAGGTTTGATATCCCGAGTACTGCTAGTAAGTGGCTCAGCGCTTAGTCCAGCAGCATTGACGCCGGACGCGTCACTGGCACGAGAGCACACTGCGCAAGCGCTGCGATGTGTGCCCGATGAAGCTTCATCGGAGCACTGGTGAGTCTTTCATCGTCATCGGCTGATTCAAGTTCGTCCCACTGCTGGGCACAGGCTCCATAGAGAGAGAATAGGCAGTGCCCAAGCCCAGTGATCAAATGATAGAATTTTCCGACATTTACAATCTCATAGAAGCAAATAAGAATAAACTTAAAATTTATTTTAAAAATATTTTTTATTTATTTAAGAGGACGTGGTGTACAAAAATCAAGGCATCTCTTAATAAAACATGTTTTCAGGTTGGTGACCTGTATCCGCGCCCGTCCGCTCGCAGCCCTGCTAGCAGTCGAGGCTCCCCGAGCCCGCTTCCTCGCCGGCTGGGGCCCCTCAGTCCCAACCCCCAAGGACGCACCAAGTCAGGCCCCGACGAGGGCCCTGCATGCCAGCGACTCATTCCTGGACTGCGCACTGGCTGTTGTGGTATCGACGACGGAGAGCTATCAGTTTTTCAGTGAAGATGATATAAGACATGGTTTCGAGGAAGACCATAGGTGAGTTTCCCTGGTGGAATCCACATATTAACTACACAACAAAAATAATAAATCGGCCTAGATACGTCCCTCTGCTGGGGACAGGCCTCCTCTCAATATTAGACAATATTTACCTAAAGAAAATAATACTTGGGTGAGGCTTATGCTTACACTTCCTTTTCCTTTTAACAGAAACACAGAAACATTCCGAAGTGTAATTTGTCTGAGCCTCGTATTTCTCCGTCTCTATCACACCTTTCAGCAGCAAGGGCCGCTGAAGGCCCACAATAAAAAAAAACTGAACGCCATTTTACAATTAACGAAAAATGGAAGGCGGATGATTTAATTGAACATAAAAGGCGATACATCATTAATTAATCTTTTCTGGTCCTTGGAATTATGAAGTTCGGAAGAACCATACGAACCTTTCGGCCATATGACTCTTCGAAATTACGTAGTTTACTCCCACTAAGCCAACTTTCTTCCAGAAACCGCATCCTTCGCACCTACGTCCGCAATGTCTACCGCTACCACCGCAACGAGATCTTCGCCGCCATCCGCAACGAATACACGGACTGGGAGAAACCCATCCAGCACCCAATTAACATCCGCGACGCCACGCTCGAGTCGCTGAGCGACGCCGCCGTGGCTGCGCCGGCGCTGAAAGTGGCGCAGCTGCACGCGAGGCGAGGCGCTAGGACGTTCTTCGCGCATTTTATGCATCAGAGCAAAGACGCCGACTACCCACAGGTATTAGAAGTCACAGTACCAGTTCTATCAACGTTGTTATTATCAGCATCATGATGATGAACATTTGCAACTCTAACGGACGCTGGATATCTACAAAGATATTATGTACCTTACAGCATCATAGGAGCAAGAGTTCCTCCTTTTTACAGGTGCATTTTCGGAACTAAAACCTATACAGACATTGTTTATTTAGTCTCTGACGTTCTCTCTCTCACTTTCCGTGCTCTTACTCTCGCACTAGGACTTCTCCCTTACGAGAACTAGTCGTAAGGTTTCTCCATCCAGCCACCCTTTTCACAGACAAGCATCTTTGTCTTCGTCTGGTAAATACGCATATAGGTACATCGCATCATCGCTAATAGACATGTTTTTTATAAAGCAAAATGCCAAAATGATATTGTTATAACAACATCCTAGTGGTAGATTTATCCACAGACGAATTTAATCAATCAATCTGACTTAACTTTTCCTTGCAGCGCCTTGGCAGCACAAGCAGCGAAACCCTCCCCTACTTTCTCGGCCTGCCATTGGTAGGGGGGGTGCCATACGCGCCCCGGAACTACTCTAGAGGAGACGTGGGAGTATCGGAGTCTGTGGTGGCGCTGCTGGCTGCCTTCGCGAAGACTGGCGACCCTACTCCGAGAGCTGATGAGCATCATGAGGGATCTGTGTCCTGGCCACGATATGAGCTGAATTCGCAACAGTATCTGAGCATAAGTAAGGAAATTGTGACTTTTTATATATTCAGAGGCCTAACGCTACAGTTAGAAAAAAAAATATGTATAAACATAGTTAAGGTCAGTACAGAATTATCATACTAGTTTTTCTTGGTTGTATCCTAAACGAGTCCGCTTTTGCAAATAATCCCAATATTCATTCATCTTCATTTCCAACCTAGAGGGAAAACTACGCGATACACAATACGAGGACACAATTATTAACTTTAAAACATGTCAGCCCTACTTTTGAGTGTAGATTTTCACTGGCCCGTGATAATCGTCAAAATACACAAACCCCATTGATCATAATGAATGATATCAGATGCTTCAGGATGACCTTTAAGAGCAAAGAACTTTTCTTAGATAAAAGCGTTGAGACCAGCATCCTTATAACAAAATTATTCGCCACCTCCTCTATAGTCTATTTCATTAACATTATAGTAAGCTTTTTTTAAATTGATATCCCTTATAAGACACCCTAAAACGACTCCACTTGGAATCGTTTTGCAATGACGTTGCAGATACCGCAAGCATTGTCACAATTAGCATACTTTCAGGCACAAAACTCCGAGTGAAGAGTCACTACCGAGGCCACAAGATGGCGCTGTGGCTGCACTTGATCCCGCAACTCCACCGGCCCGGCGCCGCCCCTCGCCACCACCAGTTCCGCTCCATACATCCCGACATGTTTGCTGGTAAGTTTAAGGGGGACCTTCGTAATCCTAGCGTTATTCCCGGTTGTACCCTAAAGGAACCCGGAGTCCACTTTTACATCTAATCCCAAGACTTGGCGGGCACTAGTTTTAACAAAGCGACTGCCATCTAACGTTTCAACCCAGAGGGAGAACTAGACCTATTTACGATTAGACCGGTTTCCTCACGATGTTTTCCGTCCCCGAAAAGCTAACGGTAAAAAATCCGTACATAAGCTCCGAAAAACAAACTGTTACGAGCCGGGATTTGACTGCCTGAACCGCTACAAACGAACACAAATTTAACATCAAGGAAATAGACAACAGAAATTAACGAATGTCTCACATGACATAAAACAAACTTCTTTGAGTACCATAGACAAGTGGCTGGGCGCTACAGTTTGATGATTCTTTCGTGTCTAAAAAATAGAATAAAATAGAATAGTAGGAGTATTTCTCCCGGTGTCCGGCGACAGCGACTCCGTCAGTTATTCTTCGTTGGATTATGAAACGCTCTAAGGCGTCTTCAAACGTCACCTGGCCAACCTGTGGTTTTCGTAGGAATTGCGCAGCATCGTTCTGAATAGAATAGTGTAAGTAGCCTTTTATCCATGACATTATCAACACATGGATTTCGTATTCTCTGTGAACAGTATATGCCTAGATGTCGGTACGTAAGTGCCACGAAACAGCTCCATCTGAAAATGGTGCTGACCTTGATCTTGTTCGTTGCAAAAGTGGGCTACACGACTTTAATTTCATATTTTTCACTCCTTTCTCGCATTATAGTGAATTACACAAAGCATGACTCAAGGGTCAACAACGTCCAACAATGCACATCTGTAGAGAAAATTCTTGGGGAAATGCAGTTGGCACTTTGATTAGAAGCACTATATGTAAATACTTTACATAAATTTATATCCATGCGTAAACTATGCTTTCAGTTCTCTTTCACCTTTATTTCTGAAGTTACGACGCAAGTTGTTAGCAAATGTGTTTATTTTCTTCTGTTTTCTCAACGTACTATTTCAATTTTTTGACAGACTTTCATTGGGGCTATATACATGTAACATCATCATCATATCAGCCAAAAGACGTCCACTACTGAAATCATAGGCCTCGTTCAACCAAGTCATCGGTCCACTTATTAGGGGGTCTACCCACGCTGTATCTTCCGGTACGTGGTCGTCCCTCGAGAACCTTTTCGCTCCCAATGCCATCGGTTCCACGTGCAATGTGCCTAATGCCACTGAACTTTAACGCTTCAAAGGGCTATATCGATTACCTTAGTTCTGCTGCGGATAGCCTCATGTCTGATACGAGCACGCAGAGAAACTCCTAGCATAGCCATTGCCATTTGTGTGCCTTTTAGCCTTCTGATGAAGCCCATAAGGGCCATATGTCATCACTGAAGATCGAGCTATCTATGACGTTTGACTTCAACGAAGAGGGCTGGATCGATTGTGTTCAAAATTGACTGACTAATTGCCCTATTGTTTCTGCCATCGTTTTCCTTGTCTCGTTTTCCTCTATGTCCAACAGATTGATTCACGCTCCCTTAATCCCTCAGTAATTGATTTTCATTCCCGATTAGAAGGAAAACAGACAGATTATGAAATGCGTTAATTGCGTGTAATTAATTTATTATAAACGTCCAAATAACAGTTATTTTGCTAATTGCTCACGCTGTGTAATCGTTTGAACGTTCATAACCGTTATAAGCGTTTACAATTAGGACCGGCATTGAATTTCATTTAGAACTATATGCTGATTGAAACGTTATTTAGTAGGTATGCGCATTAATACTGATGTGCCATTGCGAGTATTCCCATTTGTAGGAATTGAAGGTATTGTTAGCGCAGTCAGCTCTTTGTAATATTTGTATCGATGTTCAATTGCGTTATCGATGGATTAGAATTGATTGAGCGATCGGAGTGGATTTTCGAGTGGCGATCACATGCCGATGCCGGAAGGCGGAGTGTGTTCCAATAAGGTGGTCTGATGACCTATAATGTCGCGGGAAGCCGCTAGATGAGGCCTATGTTCAGTCGTGGCAGAATTTCGGACGCGCACCGCGCTTTGCTAATGACGATGACAGACAGATGCCCCTTTGCTTGCATTTGCATAAGTCGTATGATCTCTGGCCTGTGACGTCACATACCCTCTCTCTCTCTCTCTCTCTCTCTCTCTCTCTGTTGTTTGTGTGTGTGTGTGTGTGTGTGTGTGTGTGTGAGTTTGTGCCCTAAAACTCGAAACATCCATCCCGCTCGAAATCATAGTAAAAGTGCTTCTATTAAGGTTGTCGCGGTTCGTGTTAAACGTCTGCTAGGCGGTCGCCAACAAACTTCTGGCGGCGCGATATTCATTGAGTACTTTTAAGTCATCTAAACTAAAACAAACTACAGAGGTAAACTGTGAGGTAAGGTGAAACAAGTGAATGAGTACATATCTGAACAGTCGAGGTTCGGAATCAACGGGATAATAAATTAAATTCGCCCGAGCCAGCCGACTGGTGTCAATGTTGTGGAAGTAACAAACTGTTATTTTTCAACAAAGCTCTGGCTATAAATGGAATGTAATAGTGGGAATAGTTTGTTTCGCTATATCGAAACAATGTTAAAATTGAAATGTTTTAAACTCAATATGAGTTATTATTTTTCACTAAATAACTTATTTGTTTACCTTTGGTCACAGGATGACTCATTCAATCATCGCGTGACCGAGGGTCTTGTGACACATCCGAAAAGTCGGAAACTAGAGATGTGCCGAATATGGGTTCAGCGAATACGAACAATCGCCCGAATATTTGGTCCAGCTGTTGCCGAACCGGCCGAATTATTCGGTTCAACCGTTGTTCTAATACAGCCAGATTCAATCGTAAACATTTGTTTATTATCGAAGCGAAATATTGACTATGAAGCAAGTTAATTACAATATGGGTTAAGAGATAGGGAGAGAAATAAAATAATAAATTGCACGGGGCAGTAGGCAAGTATTTAACATTATTGTAACTTGTAAGAAAAACCTGTAAAAATTGTTCGGTAAATATTCGGCATCTGAACCGAATAATTCGGCAGAATATACCGACCATTAAAAAACATGCCGAATATGCTGAGTACCTACCGACTAAAAGCCGAATATTCGGCGCATCTCTTATTATAATTGATTAAGGCCCGTTTAACTAAAAAAATATAGTGAGAATCGTGATATTAGTTACCTAGTATTACAATTTTACACAAAAGAAATATTACATAAAGGGCAAGGCACGCAATATTATTGATTTCCGTTTGATTTAATTGTAAACGGCATCATTAATGGCACTTCCAGGCTTCTTGGCTTCCCTTAAATAGGCAAAACTGTTTTAATCCGAAAATTTACCCAGCTTTTTTCCCCACTGTGTGTGCCATCATTTACCATTTCCCTCAATATGGTCACCCTGAACGCCGAAGCGACACTTAATCACGCACACAATGATCTTAACACAAAGGTGAAGGATCATCTATCCTTCAGAAACACGCCGCGCCGGTTATTGGACGGGGAGGGTAACCCTCGAGGTTCCAGCATTAGTAACACTTATAGGACGGGGTGCCAGTGTCACTGCAATTATATTTTCGATCTTCTACCCTGAAATTGGCAGAAAATGCACTGAAATATCTATTTAATGGGCTTCGCCATCCTCTTATGAGAAAATAGGTGTTATAATGTTTCAGTCTGAATGTATGTTGATCCTACACGGTTAGCATAAGGCGGCGCACTAGCTCTCGCACTATCCCTCTCTCTAAGTTTCCTAATAAGAAAAAAACGGATAGTGCGAAAGAGCACGAGAGAGCTCGTGCGCCGTCTTGTGCTAACCGTGCTCTCGACCTCTTTTGAAAATACAGGCGTCAGTTTATTTATGGGTCACGAATGTACGTTTATTTAACTTTCTTTGACATCCAATTTAGTTCGAAAAGTGTGACAAAATCTCGCGATAAGCAAACAATTGTTTTTTTTTTATTTATGCCCCGGTTTTATGACATCACGATCCTTAGACCCGATGGCCAATGGCCCAAAACCCTGATACCACCTATCCGAACTACAACGACTGCATTCAGTATTAGATGACTTTTTTACGACCGTTTTAGGGCCGATTTTCCAAAAATCCGTTCTTATCAAACGATTGCGCCATAAACCTTTTACGAGGAGCAATAAAACGTCAGGTCCTAGATTCGGTCTGTGGGATGTCGAGTCAGGAACACGTGGTACATAAATTATGTCGCGTCGACAAACGGGATTTTAAAATTTTATTTCGACTTTTGCGGGACTGGCTTTAGAATTGCGGGAGAAATTGCCAACTATTACTTACGGGCTTTTAGTGCGTATAGTAAGTACCTGATGATTCTTACGAAATACTTAGAAGAAAGAAACTGTACTTAAAGTGGTAATGGTGGAAAAAAAATGGTTTTTTATGTTAAAGTTAGGTAAGGTCATTATTAGACCTTCTCTTTTCAAGCCCATGAAACTTGTTGTTCACCCCCTAACAACATTTTACCTCCTTATCACCCCCGTTTATGATGAACTAGCTTCCGCCCGCGACTTCGTCTACGTGGACCCGTGATCACATCCTATAATATTTTAATTCAGGCTTTAAACTATTTTCTTGCAAAATTTCATCCAAATCGGTTGAGCGTCGAGCGTGATTGAGTACCTACCTATAACAAACATCTAAACATCTAAACTTTCGCATTTATAATTTCATATTAGGATTACCACTATGAAAAATTCTCCTTTTCCGCGAAAAAATTACGCGTACTGAAGAAAATCCCATTCAGATATTTCAAAGAATTACGAAGCTACAACCGTTTTAATATTGCTTGTTGGAAAGAAAAAAGGGTCATAGTGAATGACAATCGTTTTTGTTATCGAATAGACACTTATTGATCATTTAATTTTGATGTTTTCTTGCCATATTTTCTTCTAAATTCCAAATGTGGACTTCTGTATTTGAGGTTCTTTTGTGGCAATAAATATGTTTCTGTTTCTGTTTATTTGGTGCCTTTGCCCGTATTGTTATATTCTTGAATGCAGTAAATAAAATACCTTTTGTTTTCAAGTCTACATACTCGGCTTATGAGGACATAAAGATACACTAAAAGACACATTACATGCAGCTAAACTACGAAAGGACTTCGCTTTTCAGCCACAAAGGTTCTGCATATATATTTTGGAGATAGCTAGCCAGCTCCGCTTGGGAGACCATTCAACCTAGTTCCTCTGGATTCCATTTGACTAATAGGTTGCTGTACAGTTGGGAGACTAAAATTGTCGAAAGTTTTGTGACTCACATTAAGTGAATTTAACTTATAACAGTTAAATTCACTGCTAGGCACTATATATTTACAGTGTTAGATTTGAATTTATAAAATAGTGAAATGCTGTTTGGACCACTTTCTCATTCATCTTCATATTTATATTTTATATTGGTAAAAGTATAACATTTTACAACATTTTATAACTTTTTGCGGGACTTAATCAGTATGCTATATTTTCTAATTTACCAAATGCTAACTAATATCGCTCAGTGGGTTAGTTACGTAACGGACAAAATCATGTCATTTTCCCATAATAATTAATGAAATTTCCCATTATATAAATCGTTACACATTCGACCAACTGATCTTCTTATTACAAACTTTTTTTGTAGCAACAGATACTCATCATGAGCCAAGCCACGCGGTGCGGTACGCATGCTGTACTACATTCGTACAATGTCGTTTTCGTGTATCTCGCGGCTCTCAGGGAGCTTTTATATCTCGGTGACAGCATGGAGGAGTGGCCTCTCGGTTTTTCAACTACTTATATAACTACGTCTGAGAAGTGCCTTTCTAAGAAGTTTTCTATATCATTCAC
This sequence comes from Epinotia demarniana, assembly GCA_945867215.1. Taxonomy (NCBI): domain Eukaryota; kingdom Metazoa; phylum Arthropoda; class Insecta; order Lepidoptera; family Tortricidae; genus Epinotia; species Epinotia demarniana. The sequence goes on from OX244264.1 coordinate 1,993,680, forward strand.
GCGTATTTCCTCAATAACAAGATGCCAAATGAAGACCCATTGTAACAAACTAACTCCGTAAGCCCCGAAAGTTTTGATCAAACCTCCCAAACAGCACTAACCAGATCTTATCGCCATTCAAATCGGTACGTAACCCAACCCATGCTCAACTCAATCCGCGGCCAAAGGGCGCTGAATTATATTAATTATCATCCGGGCGTTCTCAAATGCTCCCATAATGAGCGTCGTGCAAAGAACGAGGCCAGAGCGCTGAGCAAACAAAGCGGCGCTGCCATTGTAGACGCCCCGTAATGGCCCGGCACAAAGCAAGTTGAGGCACCTTTTGTTCCACGATATTTACCAAAAACTCCCAACTTTCCGATACGTATCTAGTTAGGTAACTTGGAAGGATTCTTTGTTTATGTTTCCTAGCAATTTCGTTCATAAAGTGTGTCAGTCTATGTACAATGCCAGTATTGTGTGGGAGCATTGTTGGTGAAACTTCAGTGGAATGAATTCATACGTCTCTTCATTCATTAGTGCGCGGTGCCAGCGATTTGCCCTTTTTTCCAGTTGAGGAAAATGTGGAATTAAATGTGTTTTCGTTTTGAATTATTATGGAACACTGGAGCGTGAGGCGAGGGATGACATTGTGATTGGGATTTCATGGGCCTCTTTATTATTCTACTTATTTACTCTGTTTAGTAAAAACTTTTAAAACTACTTTTAACCATAAAGTTTGTGGGCATTGAAGCCAACTTTTTAGTTTATAACAATATGTGGCGTCGTCTGCAAAGTTTCAAAGCCTATATTTTTTTACGATAACAAGTTGCGGCCATATTCTTATAATGACTTTTACTTGGATATTAAGAAGAAAGTAAATATAGTGGAGTAACTTTTTTGTCGTCCTTTTTGGCTTCTTCCTATTTATTTGGGGTGGGCGCTCTTAAGGTATCAAGTGTCATTAAGTACCAGTGTTGGGCGAGGTAGCTTAATGAACCAATAACACGGCTGCCCTACGCAGAATTCAAGTATCAAGTTTTTTTTTCCTGTTTAGTTTTTCTTTTGTATTTTCGAAAAAATGACCTGATATAGCATCTACGATCACTTACATTTTTCTTTTAAGCCTCCTATTTTCCAAGATATTGTATTACTGGGATGACAGCATTCAAATATTGGATGTACTCGTAAGGTCATTTTCACTACAGCGTGCCTTTTGTGAAATCTGAAATAGAAAAAGCAGTTAAGTTTTTACTTTGAAACTGTCTCTTATGTAGTTTTGGTCTCAAAGGTCAATCTTCTCTTCCAGGCGAGATCTTCCCTGAGCTCTACACTACGGCAGCACTGGACGACGAAGACAGCACGGAGGCCGATGACAGTCCAGAGGCTGAAGAATGCGAGCCCTCGCCATCGCCGAGGCCGGCGTTGTCATTACCGTCGCCGCAGCCAACGCCGAAGGAAGACTCCCTTACGTTAGACACACATTATTATAGGTGAGTCGTCTCTTCCGTCGATATCGAATGATACCATTTATAATATTCATATTGTACTCGAAATGTGCATGGTCTCGCGCCAATCTCTCTACCTCTTACTCTGATACCTTCAACAGCTTTGAATATCAGTACAAGAAAAAATATATTTTTCACACCTTTCATTCGGAAAAGTAAGTTTTGCTCCACGACGAGAGGGACCAAAACGCTACTTTTCTGTTCAAGCTACTTTTTTAATTTATACATTGGCATTGGAACATTTGTACGCAATGTGCCAATTGAACACAGATGTTATTAAAATAATCGATTGTAATTTTATCGTAGTCGATTCAAAACGAACATATTTCAAGTTTTAACTAAAACAATGTTGTATAAAAATTTATAAATATTTCGTAATATTTAAAAATTAGTAATAAAAACTAAGATAATTTAGATATATTTTAACAATAGCTTTTTTTAAATTTCCTCATAGTCGGTGTGAAAAATAGTATGTGTCACTCGGTAGCAAAATTATTTTCGTCTCGGGCGTAAACACTTGTATCCCTCACTACGCTCAGGATCCTACGTTAGAATCCCTCGCTACGCTCAGGATTCTATTGTAGGATCCCTCACTACGTTCAGGATTCAATACACCGCCCTCGCCGTAAATATACTATTTTGCTCCCTTGTGACACAAATAACTATTGTTTCCTTTGCCTGAGCTTCAAATAGCCGATTTTGATTGGCAAAAGAGCATAATGAGGTATGCTAAGTGTAGATAGGAGGTCATGATCCACTACAGGTCCTTGAACCAGCTAACTAAGTAAGTATACATATGGACTTTTTCACTTTAGATACTGACGATTATTGTATGGTGAGTTGTTGAAGCAAGATTTTCAAGATTTGATTCGACATCGTAACTTTGAGAGATCTTCCAAGCTGCTACCTACTACAGTAACTATCATTATAACCATCATATCAGAGACCCAAAGAGTGCCACGATGACCGGTCCTGCGCCACCCGCATCCAGCGGATTCCCGCGACCTTTACCAGGTCATCACCCACGCTGGAATAACCATACTTACTTATAACCAAATGTTTGTTGTTGCCAGAATAAAAAATAATTGTCATACAAAAGTTTTGCCTTGCCAAAATATAAATATCAGTTTCACAGACCAAATGAAATTAAGCGACACACCACTGTATACCCACAAAACAACTCAGTCTCCTCTTCAAAATTCTTACCTAGACAGAGCCTGAATTTCGACAAAAGTTCACATTTCCTTAAAACTCTAAATATTATGTCCCAGAGAATTACTGAGTTGTCTCTGTTAAATAATATGAGTTTGCATTTTCTCCTCGAGTTTATAGTTACTAACTCGAGTACGCGTGAAGGAAAGCTTAAAAGAACTCTGTAATGTTGTATTTTCTACGTTAAAAGTTGTGAAATATAATACCTAATAGTACCTCTGTTTTACTCCGGTGAAGAGACTACCATATTTTACGTATTTTATTTTCGCATACTCATTCCTTTTTAGACAACCGCTATGTTCAACTTGAATATAAAACAGACCTTAATGGGATTCATACAATTATCTTTAAAATTCCTAGACAGTACAAACGCGTAGAATAAATTGTTCGTAGAAACACATTTTAGAAACAAGGCATTAACCTTGTTTTTAGGGTTCCGTAGCCAAATGGCAAAAAACGGAACCCTTACAGATTCGTCATGTCTGTCTGTCTGTTTGTCCGTCCGTATGTCACAGGCATTTTACTCGAAAACTATAAGGTGCATTTGAATAACATTTTGAGGATAGTTGTATTTTGTTAACCGCTACATAGTTATGTAATGAATTTACAAAAAAAATATTTTAGGGGTGCACTCCACACATAAAACTGAAAGTCAAAAAAAAATGCTTTGCATGCCCACGTGTGTCAAATCAATCGATAGGCCTTTCAAAATAAATATAAGGTTTCTTAGCAAATTTTTTGATTAAAGTGAATAGAGTCGGAGATAATCACCCCGAAAGTCACTAAAATTGTGTCCCCACCCCTCTAATTTTTGAACCGTGTATTTAAAAATATGAAAAAAATCTTGCAAATAGGGCTTATTAAATTTTATCAGCAAAAATTGTTTTCAACAAGATCGGTTCAAAGGTTTTCGAGATATTTCTAAAAAACCGCCTCCCTTAAAGAAAATGACATACCTACCTAAGTGCCATGAGATTTCAGTAACGATACGACCTTTTTAACAGGCACGGAAACTTGTTGTGCGTGGTCCGACACGCACTTGGCCGCTTTTTTTAACTGAATCGAAACTCGAATGTAAAACTCGAAGATCTTTAGCAATTATAAAAGTATTCGAAAATGCTCGGACAAAGTCATCAAATATAATATATGTGAACACGACTTTGTTGTTAAGGGCAAAAGGTTGGTCTGATATTTTTTAACCCTTGGGAACGTAAGGTACCTATTTGGGGAAACAGTGCATCACCCCTTTTTACCCGACTACGGCAGGACTGGAAGGCATGTGTTTTTAGCAGTTTGTATTTACGTGTGTTACACATTTTTTTTTATGAAGATCATCAGCTTAAATACTACACAGTAGCTTAAAACAGTAGTTACAGTGAGCTGATAACAGATCCTCACCGATAACGTGACTTGTTAGATTGTTATATATGAGTTTCTTAACATGTCATGCCGTTAGCCTGCGAATCTCAAAAGACATCTTGTATGGTCCTCGAACCACCTTCAAGTCAAAGCTATTTATTCAAATAAATTCTAGGTGAACACTTTTTAAATTTCAAGTTTCAAGCTACAGGTCGACACACGTAAAAAGAACCCCGGCGGCCATACAAAATGCCCAAGTAGCAATCGCGAATAAGGCTAAATCTAAAAGTTCTGTAATCCGCCTTTACTTAGTTTTGACTAGGACAGAAAAGATTTTTTTAAGCCTACTTTTACTTTAAGTCTAATTGGTATCATAATAATTCTACTTTAGACAAGTATGCGTTTCTAAAACCGAGTTAAAAAATGCCAAATCAAATTTGAGTAAAGTATGACTTAAACAAACGCCTATAAAGTCTGATTTTACTATACTTAGTTTATTTGAAGTGTCGATGAGAACTTATTTGAATGAAGAAGAGGGATTTTAGATTGACTTAGGAAAAAATAATTTCTCTCTTATCGAAAACTGAGTTAGGAAATGCCAAATAAACATTGACTAAAGTATTTCTTTAACAAGTGGCTACAAATTCTTATGTTACTATACTCAGTTTACGTTAAGTGTCAGTAAGAACTTATTTGAATTAAGCGAGTCTTCAGATTGACTTAAGAGAATAAAAAAACATATCTTATCGACAACCGAGTTAAGAAGTACCAAATCAATTTTGACTGAAGAATGTCTTCGAGACATACCTGTGAATTCTGATTTAACTATACTAAGTTTACGTGAAGTGTCAGTAAGAACTAATTTGAATTAAGAAGAGAGACTTCAGATTGACTTAGGAAAAATAAATTTCTCTTATCGAAAACCGAGTTAGGAAATGCCAAATAAATTTTGACTAAAGTATTTCTTCAACAAATGCCTTGGAATTCTTATATTACTATACTCAGTATACGTGAAGTGTCAGTAAGGACTTGTTTGAATTAAGAAGGGAGGGTTTAGATCGAATTAAAAGAAAAAGCATTAAAAAGCAAACTTCAATCAAGTTGTAGACATATTTGCCTTAAGGAAAGTAGTCCTTAGTAATTATCACTGGCCACTTCAATGGAGATTAATGGAGCAAGGTTAGGTTAAAGGGGTGACAGACGGGCGAGTAAGTACGCCGCGTACTTATGGCTCGGCGAACTTACTCGCCCGTGTGTCACCCTAAGTACGCGAAGGAAAACACAGGCGAAAACAGTTGGCGAACTTCCTCACCTGTCTATCAGCAACTTTAGTTTAGGTTATATTTTCATTTTGTATACAGACAAGCCTTCAATTTTCAAAATAAAAACAATTGCGATTGCGAGTGGGTTAGGCTATAGCCCCTCGGGTCATTTTGCGAAAGGGACGTTTTGTGAACGGGACATTTTGCGAACGGGTCATTTTGCGAAAGGGACGTTTTGAGAACGGGACTTTATTTATGTGAAGGGACGTTTTGCGAACGGGACCTTTTGCAGAAGGGTCATTTTGCGTAAGGGACATTTCGCGAAAGGGACGAAGGGACATTCAACGAGTGGGACTTTATGCGTTCTAACCTATATTTTACACTCAATACGGTGTTTCTAGTTTATAAGTATAACACATTTAATTAATTTAATGTTTTATTTATCTCAAACAAATGAATTTACTTACGGTTTTATACTTTTTAATTTCATTTTCTTCTAACGATAAAGAGCAAAAATAATATCACCATGAAAACCGCGGGGCTTCCGGGTGATTTTTTTTGGTTGAATGTGACTTTTTCTTAGTCGTCACGCTTAAATATGGCGCTGTCAGGATTTTAGAAAGTTTAACGCAGCGGGAAATAGTGGGTTTTGTATGGGTTATGTTATACTCCTAGGCAGGGAAGAGACTTAACTTTTTAAATGTTCGCGGATTAAAATTAGGCACTTCGCGTGTTCATGCATGTTTGAGTAAAATATTTTCTGATCAGCCACTGGGTGCACTGCTTAGGTACGTACAAACGTTATTACCTTAACTGTTACGTCCGCATTTGTAACATTAGGCACGTCATCCTATCTTGAATCTGACCACGTTGAATATTCAAAAGCACAATTCCTATTACCATAATGTAACAATATAAATCCTGTTTATCTCCATTAAGCGACAAATTTAAAACCCTACGTTCCCGGCTCATTTCTCACGCGGACGAAAAGATAAAAAGCA